>JAEIIG010038057.1:0-97565 GCA_018904695.1 Drosophila parvula | reverse complement strand
TCGAAGAGATTAGCTCTCGCGAGAGCACTAAACAGTTATGAAGTATGTTTCCACTAAACTTATCATCCTCCTGCTGCATTCTGAGCGCCTGGTACATGAAATCTTGCAATTGATAAATTTGTACTGCGAAAACTCCTGATTGGGAACTTGTTGTTGCCGAAACAATAACAACAATTGTTCGCTACTTACATTTCGTATAACAGGCGAACAGAAATCAGTAGATCAGCGATACATCTACAAACATTCTACAGTACTTTTACATATTTCATGATGTTTTGTCACGTGTAAAATACATTACTCTAGTGGTATAAAACCAGCAGGTTACTTTACTCAGTATAAAAACCCTGACATGTAGGTGGCGCCGGCAGAAGGAAAGTTTTATTAAGAGGGTTTTCCAAGCGGCGCGAGTTCCAATCTACTACCTAGGGCCAACGAATCGTCTTTATATTCTTACAGGCGATCTATGAAGAGAGGAAACAATAAAATATATTGCAAATAGACGTTAAGGAGGTCCCGATGGCTGCGATTTCGAGTTTGCAGATAATTACTGTACCATTTTATCTTTGCACATTTATGTATTTATTTTTATTTTTATAATTATAAACTGTTATTATTTTTATATTATCAATCTTTAAAAAAGAAAAATAAGTTTCAAAATTGTCTCTCATCAATTGGCACTGAAGGTCTAAGGAATTTATATTCGACGACCAATCAGCTTCCTTCAGAGATTTAATCTTTCCTTTCGTAGTTTTTAGCACACTTATTGTCAAAGAAATGAGACAAAAGCGCGTGGCGAACGGAAATTCAAGAATTATTTGGAAAAGAATGTGAAGAATCAAACTTTCGGACTTAGGTGGGATTTGAACTCGCGTCGCTGCCGAGCACTTCAACGCGGTGAACCACGAGCACAGTATGAAACGACTGAGTTAATTCTGATATACAACACTACCTTACCGACCTAAAACGGGAACCGACGCACTGCCTTACCACTTACACTGCTTTGTGTTTGCTATAAATTACATGTGGCGCCATCTATATGTCAGTTTTGTTATGTATATAAGTCACGCAGCTATTTTACTGAGTAAAGTACATGACCTATAAATTAAATGTGGCGCTATCTATATGTCAAGGCTTTGTTATGTATACAAGTCCCACAAACATTTTTACTAAGTAAAGTAAAGTAACCTGCTGGTTTTATACATCTAGAGTAATGATTATATGTATTCTACACGTGTCACAACATCATGGAATATGTAAAAGTACTGAAGATTATTCTTAGGTGCATCGCTGCTCTACTGATCTCTGTTCGCCTGTTACACGAAATGTGAAAAGCGGGCAATTGTTGTTATTCTTTTGGCAACAGCAAGTTCGTAATCTGGAGTTTTCGCAGTACAAATTTATAAACTGCAGGTTTCCATGTACCAGGCGCTCAGAATGCAGCAGGAGGATGATTGGCCATAATTTACAACAGTTTAGTGCTCTCGAGAGAGCTGCTCTCTTTGATTTTTTCTGGTCAGTTCTACGCGTGCTAGAAAAAGAGCAAGCTATCTAATGACGTCACCGCATAGATAAGCATCGCTGATCTACTGATTTCTGGTCCCCTGTTACACGAAATGTAAGTAGCGGGCAATTGTTGTTATTGTTTCGGCAACAACAAGTTCCCAATCAGGAGTTTTCGCAGTACAAATACATTAAATGCAGGATCTCATGCACCAGGCGCTCAGAATGCAGCAGGAGGGTGATTAGTTTAGTAGAAACATACTTCATAACCGATCTAGTGACGTCACCGCACAGGTAAATAGACGCATCGCTGCTCTACTGATTTCTGTTCGCCTGTTACACGAAATGTAAGAAGCGGGCAATTGTTGTTATTCTTTCGGCAATAACAAGTTTCCAACCAGGTTTTGCTAGGAGAAATTTATGAAATGCAGGTTCCCATTTACCAGGCGGTCACAAAACAGCCCGATCTGATGGATCAATTAGTGAACAAAGCGCATTGTTTTTTGTTTTTCTTAACAATGACTGTTTCTGTATTCGAAAATATGCACATCAAAATACTTGTTTGCCGTCGGCAGTACATACAAGGTAGAGAAAACTGAGTATATATGTATGGTGTATATATAAAGGACATTCGAGTATAATATAGTGTATATATAAATATTGATAGGTGCAGCAGTGTCGTGCGCTTTGTTCCGCAGGTTGGTCCTGCTGCTGAAATGCTCTTCAGTCGTGATTTAGGTTTTTAATCTAACCTAGACGAATGAATGTTCCCTCGGGTTGTGGGATGTGTACAATATTAAAATGGGCCTTGTTGTTGGCAAGCAAAAGGCATCCTTAAGTAAGGCACAATCGTTTGAGCCGCTGAGATTACTTGTTCTACTACTTCTTGAGGTTCATTCAGGGTGCTTCTGGGCCGTGCTCGCCCAGCCTAGTACAGCATTATGGCGGTCTGGTTCTTGTCCTCGCTCGGGGGATCCAGGCGCTGACGGTCGTGGAGCTCGCGCCGCTTGGCGTACAGGAGCACGAAGATGTTGAGCATAACCACAACCGTTGAGATCACGACCAAGTAAAAGCTGTAGCCCAGGTAGGCCAGACCGGTGCTGTACCAGTGCTGCGATTGGTGTTCGGCCAGCAGTACGTTGTGTGTGAAATACTGGTAGAACTGCACCAGCCAAGAGACAAATGCCACAACCTGGGCCCCGGCTGCTGATACGTTGGCGGCCAGGAGCAGTACCATGGTACCGCCCCTCTTAGCCGCAGAGGCTGACTTCAAAACCGCGGCGATGGCTGCCACAGCGCAAGCCAAGAGGCCAAAGCCTGTGCCCAGGGTGGTAAGGAGCCATAGCCAGAAGCTGGGGTCGCCGTTCTCCGTGCGCACGAAGGTGTAAACTGTCGAAGAAGCCTAAGTAAGTCTTCCTTAAATCATTAGATTGCGTGCTCACCATTAAAAGGATTGCTCCTCACGCCGACTCCAAAGTTCAGGTCATGGTTGCCATTGAAGAGCCCAAAGTTCACCTCGCCCTTGGCCTCCGTCGAGTTGTTGCGCCGCGTATTGGCCCCGACCCAGTGGTTGGTGGTCATGCTCACCAGCAGCAGGCCGATGGCCAGGCAGCTGCCGAAGAAAGTGGAGAAGACCAAGGCACGTGTGCGCATGCTCATCTTGATAACGCTCGTGTGGACCGGTGGAAGGGACAGGAGCGGGGCCGATTTCACCATTTAAAGACCTCCCAACTTACTGCAGACTCTTCCAGCTGCAACAAAGAAAGTTCGGTTGTGGGGAGCCTTAATGGCTTCTCGTTGTCTCGCGTTGCAGGTGGTGTACTCACCCTGTCTTTTATTCACTGGTTGAGATAAAGTACACAGGCAGGCTCTTTGTTTCGCGAATATTTTTTTGTTTTTTATTTATTATTTTTATAATGTTGCTAGGAAAGTTTAGTGTGCCCGCCTGGTTTTCCACCCATCAAGTTGTATGGGGCTAGAGAAAGTAAGATTTTATGCCACTCAGCAGTTGGTCACACCTATACGATCGTGACGGAGCTGACCGGGCGGTCAAGAGAAATCGCGCCAATGACATAGAGTGGAACACACCTGGAACAGCAACAAGCGTGGCTCAGGTGTGAAACTTTGAAAACTTTACACAATGTGGTCATGCTTACACTGCTTGCCCACCCCTTGCACTGCTTTATCCGTTACAATTCAAATGATTTAATTTAAATTACTCTTTTAAGTGATAACGCAATAAAGGTAGTTTTCTTCAAATATTTATTTTTAAAATACTGTAAAATATATTTTATGTATGCATATTTGATTATGTAAATACATCGCAGTGAACTCAATACACAATTTAAATATTACTTCGTTAAATACTAAATACAACTTGCCGTTTCCTTTTACATCATAAGATTCACTTAAACAGAGTTATATATTTGTATAGCTAAGTGTATAAGGCCCCCAAAAAAGTCCGGGCGCTGAATGAGCGAGTAAAGCAAAATTGAAGGGAACCGAAGGGGAAATGAATTAAAAGCTCGACATTTATAATAGAGATATTATATTTACTAAATGATTTTTATGGACGTGGTCGCTTTACGTAAAACTTGTCTTCCGATAAAACTTATTTTGGAAGTTTGATAGCCATAAATTTGACCTGTTGCCCACCGAAACGACGTTTGATTACTGCCCTGGCTCTCGCAAGCTCAACCTTATTGCTGCTTTTGCATGCCGGCTGCCTGGCCGTTCGGCTTAGCACCCAGATTCTTGTAGGCCTTGCCCCCGTTGCGCTCCCATTCGCGGTTGAACTCATGCTCCAGGATCTCGGCGCCGCGCTTGCGCGTCAGTCCCGTCTCCTCCAGGCTTAGTTCGCACATCTGCATGTCGTCCGTGCCGGCAACCAGCAAAATGGGCGGCTTGTCCGCGTGCAGTTCCATCTGGCGAGCGATCCACTGACCATCGAAGTGGGCATACCACAGGCCGCGCTTGGCTGACAAGGAGAAATTATTGTTTAGTATTTTTTTGTGACACTTAATAGAGCACAGCAAGGACACTCACTGTTGTCCGGGGCATTGGCCCGCATGAAGGGAATGCGGAAGTATCGGTGCTGGGCCGTCACAATCTCTTGGATGGGCTGGACAATGGGCGGCTGCTTAAAGGCTGCAATTGGGATTGATTGTTGGGTTAATTTTGATTAATTATCGTTAAAATTGTTAATATTAGTTCCTTAAAACTCACCAGCTTCCATGACGCTGCGTGGAGCGCGTTCGTTCTCGTCCATGGTGGTGCGCTTGCGGTTCTTTGCCTTCCAGGCGTGATACACCTTCAAGCGTCGATGGAACTCCTGGCGGCAGGCCTACGAAATAGCAGAAATTTGTTAAATAAATAATAAATAAATAATAGTGTAAAGTTCTTAAATATTTTCCCGCCTTAAAACTCACCTCTAGCAGCTCAATATCACAGGACGTGTTGATAGCATCTCGCAGCTCCGAGTACTTCCACTTGGACAGGTCGTACTTCTGTTTGCCCAAAGCCTGCTGCTGGGCCCGAACATTCTCCGATCTGGCACAGGAAGTGAAATAATAATTAGCACCTTGGTATTAAGCGCCATTTCAGACATATTTCTTAGCGCAAGCAAAACAAAGTGAGTCATTGATGGCATTAAATGTTCATAGTGGCAGGATACACAAAGGATTCGAAAAATTCAATAACTAAAGGCCAATGGATATTCTAAGTAGTATAAGTTATATTACAGATGCTTTGGATTAGTGGGAATGAGCAAATTACTATAGGTGTTAGTAATTCGGTTAGTACGAAATGATTTCAAAACCAGCACCAACTCACTTATTCAAGTACCGCGAAGCAATGTTTGACACAACTTGTGAAAAACTTTTTTTCAAAAATATACAGAAAGTAAAGTAGTTATAGGAGGTAAAGAATTGTTTTGTTTGTTTGTTTTTGTAAGTCATTTTCCAATTAGTGTTTGAAGAAAGCAAGAAAAGATTGACAAAATTTACAAGATCTGTAGACATAGGTAAATCATAAAGCGTGCTATACCTGATCAGTTTGTTGGAACCCATGGGAGACGCGTCATTGACACCACTGTGTTGTGTTCATTGGGTTGGAGTGGAGTGTTGTGTTGTGGTGGGATGTGGATTGTTGTGGATAGTGTTGAGTAGATTGCGTGTAAGGGGGAAAGGGAAAAAGTTGGTGAGTATATAAACAAAATTGTTCAATTTCTTATCATATACATATTCGAGGTCATATTAATATTTACACTAAACCTTAGCAAGCTCTTTAATAATAAATTATGTAATATAACCATGTGAAAATGGCTTTCATTAAATTATCTTCATAGTTTTTACCAAATTTAAAGTATCAATAATCTTTATCTTCAAAGTCTTAAAACATATATTTACATACAAACTGTTTCTATGTTTTGATCATTATTATCTAGTATCTTTAAATGTTTTTAATTATTGAAACAATCGGACAGTTATTAAAACTAAAATCCCTATTAATATCCCAGCCTGTGCCCACTTTTAACACACACATCCTTGCTTTTGGAGATCTTATAACATACTTGCGTATAACTGGCGGACTGTCCTCCACCTGGCCGTTGGACTCGTTGGCCAATCGCATGGCCAACTCGTGATCCCGGCGTTCCTGTTCGAGTTGCTGTCTGTACTTGGCATCGTCCTTGGCCTCCTTTTCGAGCTGCTCCTGTAGAGCCAATGCGGCACGTCGATCCTCTTCCTCCTGGCGCAGGCGCTGAGCTTCCGCTACCTTGCGGCGAGTCTCCATTTCCGCTTTGCTGAAAGAAATACAATATAATTGGGTCTTAGAAGTTACCTAGGGTGGTACTCACAGTCGCTTGTTCTCGGCTTCGTCGCGTTGTCGCTGCTCCTCCGCCTCCTTGGCAGCCCGTTCGGCCTCGAGGGCCTCTTGGATCTTGCGCAGACGTTCCTGCTCCTCGGCCTGCTGTTGCTCCTTTAGCTTGTTGTTCAGATCCACGGTAAGCTTGTTCATATTGGCCATTACCACCGTGTACATGGAGTCAATTTCGCGTTGGGTGATCCGAGGATTCAACTACATTGGCGTACAGGATTAAGTAGGGAGTAGGAAATAGGGATTAAGTCCCACTCACTTTGATCTTTCGGATGGCGTCGTCGATCTCCCTGTAGATGTCATTCACCCCACCGACGATCTCGTCACGTCCCATTTTCAGGCCGCTGGCTATTTCGATGGTCTTCATGGTGTTCGTACGGATCTTGTTGATTTTGCCGATACCCTGATAGCGCGGTCGATGCTGCTTACGGGCCAGGAAGCCACGTGCAACGCGCTGGGCCACCAGGACACACTTGTTGCGGTACAGGATTCGATTGCGTACTAAAAAGCAACGAGAGAAAGCCATAGGATCTTTTTCTATTCAGTCCGAGTCGCGGATACTTACACTTGATCACGCAGAGGGCGCCCAGTGCCGACTTGACCCAACGGGAACGAATCAGCCACTTCTTGACCTTGGCCACAATGGCCAGCATGTTCTCCGGATCAGAGCGCATAATGCGATCGAATTCCACAAATTTGCCCGGCCGGAAGAAGACCTTGGTGATGCCGAACTTGAAGTCCTTAGCGCTCAGGTTGAGCGACTGGAACATGGCCTCGCAGAAGGTGCGAGCCGGCAGAGAAACCAGCTCCGGCGGCAGCACCGACTTGTACATGCTGTACAGATCCGCGAAGAGCACTCGCGAGGGAAAGCCGTGCTCCATGAGCTCCAGCACTGAAATGGTGCCCGAGCACTTAAGCTGAGCCAGCGCCAGGCTGCCCTCGAACTGCCGGTCGATCATCTTGCTGTTGGGCTTGATGCATCGGATGAAGTTGGTTCCCTAAAGGGAGAGCATAAACCTTTTAAATCTTTTTACCTATAAGCCTAGCTCGCACTTACATTCTGTTCCAGCTTCTCCATCAGCTCGCCCAGCTGCGTCTTGAACTTGGAGCCCACGGAGATGAAGTTAAGCTTACCACGAACGGAAGTGCTGCTGCCCGAAGGGAAGAGGGTCTGCAGCAGGGGATTCTCGCTTTCCTGCACCAGGCCCTCCAGCGAGGCGTGTAGGGCGTCGTTGTTCTTTTCGATGAACTGCTCGGTGTTGTAACAAACAGCGCCGGCAAAGTGGCGCACCAGAAAGCCCTCCTCATCCCGCAGAGTGCGGTGAGCCTTCAGGCGCGATGATCGGGGCAAGCCCAGGCGATAGTGGTTAGCCCATGACTTGTGCACCTCGGCCGTAAAGTGACAGGGCGAGGGCTTCGGTAGCTTGGACTCCTCGTCGAGCAGCGTAAAGATGCCATTCGACTTGGCCTCGATCAGATCGATGATGTCCTGGTTGTCGGTGAACGTAATCTCCGGCACGTTGAGTCCCTCGCGCTTGTACAGCTCCTGTTCGTTCTTCAGGATGTTGTCGTTGAAGAACTTCTGCAGCTTCTCGTTGCAGTAATTGATACAGAACTGCTCGAACGAGTTCACCGTGAAGTACTCGAAGCCAGCAATGTCGAGCACGCCGATATAGAAGTTGGAAACCTGGAAGGGTATGCTCTGATTGATCAGGCCCACGATGCGGTCGAAGAGGCGACTGTAGATTGCCTTTGCCAAGGCATCCCGAGCATTGCTCGCCTCGTAGATCTTCAGAGGAACCCTGTATGGAAGAATGGATAGATAAGTTCATCTTTCCTGACAGCTTGCCCAGCTTAAAGCAGTTCTTACATTATGACCGTGCCTTTGAAGCCGCCTCCTTTGCTCTGCATCACTCGCGACACCAGAGCTGTGCGCAGCTCCGTTTGATCGACGCCCAGCAGTCCGCTGGTAATGGTCAGCGACTGCTCCGAAGCCTCCGACACCTGGCAACCGCCGCGCACATCGTCGGGTATTTCCTCGAAGGCAATGTTGCCAAGATGGAGCACAGCCGCCACCAGTGAGTAAATGCCCAGCTTCTCCGTGTCCGAGAGACCAAGACGACCCAAGGCCTTGTCCAGGTTCTGGAAGTGCTGGTAATCATCGATAATGGGATCCTTGAGCGGGCCCTTCTTCTGGTGATTCTTGGACTTTTGTGATCCCGGTATGAGCTGTTCCGTCTTGGCATTGGTAAAGTACTGAGTGCACCCGGAGAGATACTGCCGAGAAAGAATTATCCATTAGAAACGATGGGAGTTTAAGAAAGGTTATATATGTACGTACCCTATAGTCGTCGGGCTTGCCCAAACTGAGTTTATCACGCAGCTGCTGCGGAGCTCCGGCCAGGAGCATGTAGAACACATGATAGTTTCGCTCCTCGGTGCTCTGCGTGCAGATGCGGCTCTTCTCCAGCAGATAGTGTGAGATATAGCCACCGACCACCTGGCACTTGGCATCGTAGTGCACCTCAATGAACTTGCCGAAACGGGAGGAGTTATTGTTGCGGGTGGTTTTCGCATTTCCAAAGGCCTCCAGCACAGGATTAGCTGTGAAAGATAATGATCATGGTTATATCAAGAAGACCCTTTTGTTTTGCTCACGGAATTCCTATTGGAATTCAAAGATAAAAGTGAATGAAACCCTTTAAGGTATTCTTATGGTATTAACTAAGCATTATTTTATCGTTTCAATATGAATCATACCATCCAATATCTTGGTCTCTATGGGACCAGCGCTATCGTGTGAGTAGCACAGGTATTTTAGCAGGTATTTGGTGGACTCGGTCTTGCCGGCACCCGACTCTCCCGACACTATGATCGATTGCGATAGCTTGTAGACACGCATATCCCGTATGGCTTTATCCGCTGTTGGTGGGAAAGTTTATTAAATATCCTCTAGGATAACTACACAATTAATGTTACCGATTGCAAAGACATGGGGAGGCAGTTCACCCAAAGAACGGCCATTGTACTTCTTGATGGTATCGGGTGCGTAGAGCTCCTTGATCTCACGATACGGATTTACGGCAATTAATATGTTGGCCACATACGTCTGTAATGTAAGAAGTCTGGCTTAATTCCGGTTTCTTTAATTATTATATAGAGTACTTACGTAGATCTTGTCTTTGTAGTAACGTGTTTTCAGATTGTCCAGAAATGTGGCCTCGTTGAGCAGCATGAGTTCGCCTGGAACATAAAATCATCTGGGTTAGTAATACGTCTGAAATGGTTCGGGGTTTTATGGCCCCCGACCACTTTCACCCGTCTGGCGGGTTCGGGGGTCAGGTAAGCAAGCGTAGCTAACGATTGCCACACTACGGGATCATTTTAAAAGAGAGTAGATCTGGGATCTGTAAGGTTGCTAGATGTGCGGTCTTTTCTCGCTCAATTTAAAGCTAATGCACTGAGAAATGTTGCCCCAAATACGCGATATCGTTTACGTCAAAGCGAACTTATCTGGTTGATAGATAAGATCGCTACTTACTGAGGTCACATACATATATGTATGTTCCGATTGTAAATATGATTTGAAGATCACGAACACTCAATGGTTTATCTTCAACCTACTGAACTACTTGAACTTAACTCGCTTTCTAGACATTTTAATTTCATTTTCGGAATAAGTTGAATGTGCATTTTATGACTTTTGGTTTTCTTTATAATTAAACATTTTAAAAGGCACAAGATATTATTCAATATCTTTTAAATCATTGATTGCGAAATAAATGGAAATTTAAAAATTTAAGGCATTTTCTAGTGCTTTCACTTTCTTGATATACTTTTATATAATAAGTTGTACAGCCAAGATAAGGCGAGCACCCAAAGCAAAGGCTTTATCGGTTCTGCTGTTTATTCCTACAGATTTCTGGGGAACCAGGGAAGCTCCCTCTGACTGAAATACTTACAATTATCATCGTGATCCTGTGGTCCGTCGCACGAGGAGTGGATGTCGTCGTAGTGACACGTGCGCTTCGGATACTTCCGGTCGGTGGGCGTAACCTCGAACTCCTTGGCGCCGATCTCCGTGATCCGGCCCTGTATGTAGCCCTCGCCGGCATCTCGCACCCACACCAGTTGGGTGTCCTCCAACATCTTGCGCACTGCAAAGGCAAATGATACGGGAAAGAACGCGAATTAGTTAAGAATAAAGCAGGAAAACGGTTAGCTTTACGCTTTACATTTATTATGTCAGGTAACACACCACACACCGTATGGCGGCGGGACAGTATCACTGCGAAAAATCTTATCTACCTCGGTCGTACTACCAACACTGAGAGAACCGAAAACCGGGAAACGAGAATCGGTAGCCCGGCCACGAACGTTCCGCGCTGTTTGAGTGTGGAAAGGCGAATGAGTTGAGCGATCGCTGTGCACTCTCTCGGGCAAAGTTGGAGTCATTAGGGCCACTCTACCGGTGCGTTGCCGGTGTTTAATGACCAGACTCTACCTGTGACTCCCTCTCTCTACGCGCTCTCTGGCTCTCTATCTCCAAAAACTGGTACTAGTCACTCTCCCTCGCACCCATTGTTCTCTAGCTGGTGTCGCTGTGGCAGTTTCTGTTTTTCGTCTGCCTCTGCTTCTTCCGCCTTTCGTTTATGTCTATTCACTGGTTACCTTTCTTGGTCATGCACTGCCTTCTGCCTTCTGTCTTCTGACTCACGGCCGTAGTGTGTGAGTGTAGCGCAGTTGATAAGCCCCAAAATTACAATGGGGGTCAAGGTAATAGCAGTAAGAGGGAAAATTTCGGAATACTTGGAAAACTGAGTATTACAAATTTAAACTTTAAGGTTTCCTTTTTAAAGTTCAATCGTAGTACCAAATATGAAATTAATCGGTTTATCAATTTATTAACAAAAGGGAGTATAGTTTTTCTTAAGTATGCTACCTCACGCAGTTGGCAAGAAGTAGGCAAGATTTTAAGAACTGCAGTGCTTTCGAACTGAATCAAAAACCATTGTTTTTACGATGTGTATTAATTTTACTTGTATTTTTTAAGTGTATTTTGTATAATTGCTACTGTTTTGACCGCAGTTGTGCGTTTATCCAAATCCACGTAGGTGCGCGGCCTTGTTATGCGATTCGCCAAACACCTCCCTTCCAGGCCGTCATGAATACGAATGTAAAAACCGCAAGCTCTGGTTTACAGCTAGATCTGGAGCTTCGCCCTGCCCCCTCCTGTCCCATATCCAATTTCGGTAGCCGAGACTGTGACGTTGGAAATATTGTTTTAGCGAGAGCGTCAAGGTGAAATCCATTTATTCGGCTCTCGCTAGGTTAATAGTGCATGCCCTTTTCCCCCGCTCTCACTCTCTATCTGTCTGAGATGAGCACTGCATTTGAGTCTTGCTTCTGTGTGTGTGTGTGTTATTGCGACAAAAAGCTCTTAAATTTTAGGGGAGCTCTGCGAAAAAACAATGACATCGCTGTTGGATCCCAGCTCGTATATTTGCCCCGTCTCCCGCGCATTCATCAAGATAAATTTGCCACAAAGTGCTAAATTATTAAATGATTGTTAAGGCTTATTTTGTTTCGCCAAATGAGTCAGTTTCAGTTCGTGTGACTTTGCTTTGGCGGGTGAGAAGCGGAGAGAGAGCGAAGAATAGAAACAATGACGGCTATTCTGATGAAGCTCAGATGCTGCTGTCAGGGTGTGTGTGTGTGTGTGGGTGTCTGTTAATAGATCTGCAATTATGGATGTCATTTATAAACCGTTTAGTAACGACAGATTTACACAAAACTGTTGTACATTATAGGATTTTGTTTTGCAAACAATCTTTTATTGTAAGTCTTTCATTTTCTCCATCTAATCACTTTTGATATTTAATTTACCAATTTATTGATAGTCATCTTTATAGACTATTATAATTTTATCGAAAAAGAAATGCCTATGACTTAAAAAACGACTAAAAATGTGTCTAAATGTATGCAATAAATTACTAGAGGCCCCGCTAATAAATAATTATACATATTTTGTAATATTCTTGTAAAATACAAACGGAAAGCTTAACAATTAAAATAGAAATATAAAATAAATAACAATATATAAGAATTTCGAATGAACATTTTGTTGTAAGCACGTAATTACTATTATAAGAGCTTCATTATTGTCTCGAGAAGTGTTTCTATATTTTATTTGTTAAATAAAGATTTGTTTGACCTTGAATTAAACACGTTATATGAAAGTTACATAACTGAATTTATATTTAAGTGTGAAATCTTATTCAATTTCATAAAGTAAATGAGAGATATTTCCTGCGGTTTTTAAGCATTCTCAGAAAGTAAACTAGCTTATCACTTTTAAAGAAAAGAATATACATAGTACATACTTGTTAAATAATTATCTCAACGAAAACTGTAAAGAAGAAGTAAAAACTGATTTCTTTTAAGGCTTTTCCACCCAGAAACTGGCTTCATATGCTGAGTCATAGAATTCTTTTCGAATTCTAGTCTAAGTCAACCAATTTGGGACACGACAGATAATTTGCATTAGGGAAAAAGACGTCATGTTAACCCAATCAATGTGACTCACGATGCAGGGACTTATGCAGCTTAAGGAGTCTCTTAGACCAATTTAATGAAACTTCAATCTCATGCTGATACGGAGCCAATGGCTTGGCACTTATCGAAGCGTTATAAACAATTTATGGGCTGCAATGTATCCATCATAATTAGCCCAGTTTTGTAGATAGAAAGCGGAGCTTAACCCCAGCCATATGGTTTGAAATGGCTTTATAATGTGCCCGGGGCAAATTAACAACAATTACCCAGACAATTTAACATAATCTTGATTATGCACCGAGCAAAAAATAAAGATTTTCTGGGCAAAAAGAGGGGTGCGAACCACATGCAGTTCGTTGTCTACACATGTGTATCTGCAAGTCAGCCGCAATCACGGCCACGTTGTCGCCTTCTCCGGTCTTCTGTCTACGGTCTTCTGCCGTTTGCATTCGTCTGGGCCACTTGAATCTGCTGCGAGCATGAGATGGCGGCATAAATTACAAATTGTGCAAAAAAGCAACACTCATGGAGCATGCAAAGCGCAAAAAAAAAAGGGAACTTGCCTAGGACCCGAGGGATGAAGGTCTGGAGAAGAAGGCAGCGTTTGATTGCCGTTTATGGGAGGCAGAAGAACTGGCCGGGCAGCATTCTTGCAGATTATAGGCATGGAAATGCAGGTCCCTGTCTCTCAGATTCCCACTGAAGACAACACTCTGAAGAAAATTGTTCTTAAGACGAGAGTATTTTCCAATTAATTGCATTCCAATTACGGAGAGATATATTGAGGTATCATTAAAACACAAGCCTTGGTCTTGGCTCGTTCCAAAGGTACTACAACTTGTTTGTGTAATAAAATTAATTAATTGTCGCTTTTAATACCCCTTTTTTCCGAGTGCAGACGGGGCAAACCATGTGTGGAAGCGGCAAATGACTTGATGACGAAGGAAATACTTCAAGGCGACACTGACAATGGCCAAGAGCAGAAGCAAAAGCAGAAGCGGCAGCAAGTAGAAGGTGTGGAAAATCAAGAACGCCCAGAGATGGTGGCTTCCCAAAGAAGAGGTAGCGGTTGGGGTAAGGGTAGGGTATTCGAGAAACAAACAAGTCATGTTCAAGAAGCTTATGAAATGTGAAGCCGCCGCTGCCAACGAAGCGAGCCTTTTGTGCTCCTCAAATGATGAAGAGCAGCCCAGAAGGCAACCTCCGCCTGGGCGACACCTGCTGCAGCTAACAGGCTTACTTGGCCCTGGTCAGGTCCCTCCGTGCGTATACGTAATACGAGCACATGCAATGACCCTTGGACCCAAACCCAAACTCAAAGCCAAAGCCAGGTCGAAATAGCAATTAGCCAAAAGCTAAGCCGGCAAAGCAGACGCCTCTGCGTGATTTTCTTGAAAGGAATGGAATAGACAGTGTTTACCGGCTGCCCGTTTTTGGGGGGAGTGGGTTGGGGGAAAAGCGACAGGGAAGTGGGCACTGGTGGGTGTGATATCATCGCTTACTATATTTACTGTCTCGCCCTCTTCCGCAAAACAAAATGTTGCGTGCCAGCGATTTATTATTGTAATTTTCTCTGCTTTTGGTAAAACTTGCGCACAGTTTTCCTCCCTGTTTGTTTTCATTAATATAATCGTTTGCATTCGTCAGACTTCATTCTAGAATTAATCAAAAGTGGCAAACAATGACAAAAGGCACTGAACTGATCAAGATTGGTAGTGTTATGGAGATAAAGAATGGGTAATAGAGCAATGACCGATATGCAGATATTCCGTACCGAAGATTGTGGTTTTTTAAATACGTACAATACATATGTATGAGTCATTATGACCTCGCAAAAGGGGAATCATGTAAAATATAATCAGAGTTCATTCCTGCCTTTGTAAATTCACCTAATTTCTTGTCCTAGCAGGACAACAAATTAAATCTTTTAATAGAAGCCGTAGCAAACTGTTAATTATGTCTGGCGATAAGATAATCGGTCAATTAAACCAAGTTAATTGAACTCACCGGTGCTGGCCGTATGCAACTCATTGTTGTTGGCATAGAAATCCATTTTGTGGCACCAACTCCGCACTCAATAGGTTAATTGCAGTGCAATGCACTGGAGCAAACACTGTGACACTCTCGCGAAGTAGAGGAGTTTGAGCTTAAGTTCGCGTTCGCGTTCGAGTTCTTGTTAAGGGTGCTGGGTGAGTCACTAAGGGATGCAACTCGGGGATAGTCGACCACCACAAATGCTGCAGGCAGTGACAGTTGATTTTCACTTTGGCGCTTTTCACTATCGATTAAACACTTTCCACTGGCCGCTCAGGCTGGCACTTTGGCCCATCCGTTCGCTGGCCGTAATTTCTCGCCGATTACCCAAGAGATGCGATTGCTTTTCACTTTTAATTGAATTTTTCTTCTCCAGCTGCGCAGGTGATGTGATGTCCATTTGCAGTTTCTGACCTACATTACCGCGTAAACACTGGGGCGGATCGAAAGCATATGTATCGTATATATCTCTGTTTCTACATATATCAAAAATATAAAACTACTAATGATGCTAAACTTTTGACACGAAATGCAACGCCCGATGTATCTCTGTTATTGTTGCTGTTTGCGATGATGATGTTGCCGTTGCCACAGCTGCTGTTGCCGTGCACCGTTTTCACCCAGTAACCGAGTTCTCCGACTCGGGTAAACCGCCCCGAAAAAAAAAAATCAACCGATTGGGAATTACTGGAAGGGCGCGACACGTGGCAACTGCAGCAAACTCGCGAAATGCACTGCGGTCTTTGCCGGATTCTGGGCAGGATGCCCCTCTTTAGAGTTCGTGCCTCTCGTTCGTGTATTGCTTCGGCTTCGTTAACTGCGCCGAATCCGCAATTACCCGCTGACAGGGTGTGTGTGCGAGTGGGTGGTTTGCTGGATGGGTGGTGGCACAGTGATGATTCCAGCTGCGTGCCAAGCACATTTCCCGAATACTTTATTTGTTTGCGCCCCAATTCGGGAGCGGTCCAAACAATGGCACTTGCCTCAAGTGCGGCGGAGCCATCGGATTGGAGATCGGTGAGGCGAGGTTGCACCAGGAAGCGCCCTAACGCACAGCGAACACTCGCGGCCCTGCAGCAGCGTGAATAACAACTTCCGGATTTGTTTACATACAGCAAAGCTCGATAGACTAGGTCTCATTTGAAAAATCATGTAAAAATTAGAACTTCATTGGAAATAAGGTTGTTAGGATAATCAAATGCAGTGGGTGCTTCTCAGACTATACCACTAACGCCATACATAAGCAATTTTGCACTTTGTTTAATCTGATTTGAGCACCAATGATAAATACAATTATGCTGGTATCAATGCTATTATGTTGACCTCAACTGTGTGGATTACTGTCACACATAGTATATAAATATTCATGTTCTATGTATGTTCTATGTGTATGCCCTACTCTTCCAGCTATCCCGCGGTGCTTATGTTTCAGTCCAATTGGCAAATTGAGTTATTCATTCGCCGCAGACGCAACAGCTGCTTGACGGGCGGGGTGTTACATACACATGAGCTAGGGGGTTGTGGTGAGCTTTCAAGCACTGTGTGTTCTGGTAAACAAAGCGATTACGGAATCAACAGCGGATTAGCGATTCGGTTCCATGAGATGCATCTCTGATAGCGGCATCACCAAAAGAGCTTTGGCAGGAGCTTTCTAAATATGTGACGGCAAAGAGAAACGAGGAACGAGACAAGAGGAAAGAGAGAGCAGCTCGCTGGGCTGTGACTGACAGGCGTACTCTTCGCAATCAGGGGTTGCGGGAGGTCAGGGGGAGGAGTTGGCGGCCATTGTCTGCCTATCTGCCTGCCTGCTGTCTGCCACAGTAATCGCTTGATCAATACCACGAAATGAGACGAAACAAAGCGGAATACAAGAGAAATTCGCGAAAATAAATCTCTCGCCCTCTCTGCCTTGCAGTATTCTAAAAATATACCATCAGTCCTAACAAACATACGGCCTGACATCCGCATCGTTTGCGGCACAAAACCAGAGCACATGGGTTCGAGCCCCAGTCAAGGACAATCAAAATGTTTTTTTTTTTTCAGCATCCTTTCATTATGCTTCTTGCCTTAAACAGCAGTTAAAGGCTTTTAACTGGCTCTAATTGAGCACAATTTGGCTTGTTACCTTCGGAGGGCTATAAAAGCGCTTTCTTATTATTTAAACAAAGAGATACACACACACAATGGCCTATGTACATAAATATACGCAGTGGGGGAAAAAACACCCCCTGTTAGCATATGCGAGAATCAAGGCAGGTACTGCCGACCAGGCAGCCGTTTACCTCTATAGCACGTTTTGCCGACGTCGCCCAACAAGTCAGGTTGGCCGAGCGGTCTAAGGCGCCAGATTTAAGCTCTGGTTCTCGAGAGAGAGCGTGGGTTCGAACCCCACACCTGACAAAGTTTGGGAACATTTTTTTTTACTTTTTATTTTCTTTTATTTACACATTACATTTCACTCTTGCTTGCTTTTAGGAAAATTTAATGTGGCTTACAAGCAAATTTAAATATTGGTACCTGAAGTTCAAATAATATGGTAATTGTTTAAATAGTACCGATATTTTAGTACTTAGTACTTGTGGAATGTGGTCTTTGATATGGCCATGAAAGGTATGGCAATGTAAGCCATGTAAGGTCGTGTAATGTTCTATTATTGATAAGGTTTGATAAGACAAGACTTGATGAAGAATTGTTGTAATATTTTCGCACGAAAGAAAGCTGTTTGCGAGCGTCCATTAAGAAATCGAAATTGCATTTAAATATATGATTTTATGAAATAAGAGGTATTTTTATAACGAAATCAATAGCAACTGGGGTCTTGTGACCCCTAATATCCTAACAATATAATACTTCTACGTGTTGATATATGTACATTCGTTTTGCTTAGTAATATAGTGCGCGCTTTGTAAATACATTTATAAGATGATATAAAAATCATAATCTTTTGTTTGATCTGTATTTTCTGAATTTTCCATTAAATGTATCATAAATTCTCATACTTTGTACTACGAAATTTCTGGCATATTAAAAAAAAGCGTGTAATGCTGTGTGTCATGGAAAACTGTTCTACCGTTGCGAGCGACGAGGTTCAGCTTCCGGTTTGGCCAAAAGAGCCGCCGGCCGATGGCCAAAGCCAAAACCAAACACAATAAATGACCGGCAAGTGACCGTTTGGGCCGTTGTTGTTTCTGTTTCTCCCGTTTTTTTTTGTTGCCTTTGCTGAATAATTAATAATCATGTTGTTCGTTATGGGCCCTATTGTTTTGGCGTGTGCTTTGTTATGCATTCTGTTGCATTGCGCAATGTTCGTAGCAAATGGGAAAAATGGAAAACAGTTAAAGAAATGCATACAGCGGTTAAGGGCAAGCTGTTGTAAGCCATAAGGGCCATGCCTTTTGGGCTTTAAATTGGAAACGACTAAAATTAATGGAGCCAACTGATTTTGGCTTGCAGGGAATCTGTGAGTGATGTGAGAAGATGATCTCTCTCGAACGATACGGGGCCCCTTCAAATCAATTGAATTTTCATTGGGAAATTTAAAAGCTTTCTTCTAATTTCGACGCAATTAAATATGGTGAGAAGATTTGAATTTGTAACCCTATATGGTTGATTGTTATTATTGCCACCATCAATTTAACACGTATGTGCTCCCTGGTTGCGTTGTAAAATTGATTTTCCATAAGTTGGGAAATATTGTGTTGGTTATCCAACCCATTGATCTTCTGTTTCATTGACCCATTTCTTTTTCGGGTTCCCCTTGGATATCATATTTGTGCCACTTCCCTGTGTAAAACAAACCCGAAACAAAGAGAGGGGAAGCGCGAACACAAAAACAATATTGCAAGCGAAACAATTGCCACAATTTCATAACCAAACGAGCTCGTGTGCCATTCTACCACTGTGGAAAACCGAAAAAATTTCAAATTGCTTGTGGCACACAAAGGAAAATTAAAACAGAGTTGAGGAACGAGCAACAGCGAGACAGCGAACCACGAAAATTGTGTAATAATTGCGACACTTTCCTGGGCTACAAGCCATGGAGAACCGGGGGCCATTTGGAGTCACATCGCTGAGAAAATAAGCTCGAACCGTTAGTGAATAGTTCGCGCGGGGCATTTCATTGGATGAGCATTGTTGGCCAGCTTGGCATCGTTTGGGCCGTGCTAACCAGCAAGAACTGCTCTCCTATGATCCCAGAAACCAGTTGGTCAGTTCCTTGACCATGCTTCGATATCAATATCAAGTTCAACCAGTCAAGACGGGCTCACGTGAGGCAGGAGCTCGGTGCTCCGGCAGCTGGGAAACGAGTCCGCGAGGATGGAGGGACGCACTAACGGTGCGACAGGTTCCCAATGCGATTGTGCAGCGCGGGGGCCACAAATTCACACAATACACGGGGAGAAATCTATATCCTTGCTTCTGATATGGCAAAAAATACTCTTTAGTATTAGCGTGTTGTAACCAGACTAGAATTGTCTGAATACAGATAATTTCAATTTAATTTTTATTAAAAACCAATCGAAATATTGATGTTGAGATTTTCGAGTGTAGCTGTTGCATGGATTTACAAAAGGCATTACTGGGCAACCAGTTGAACTCGTTTTGGCCGCAGATTTTGCAGCTGCCAGTGGCCACCAAATGGGAGCACTGATGAGTCACTCCGGCTAACTAGCCCATCCGAGATCAGGGCCCAAAACAGGGGAAGCAGTCAAAAAAAAACTAAAAACCAAGTCGAAAAGCAATTACACTTGCAACAATAGAAGCTGCAGCAGCAGCTGTAAAATTTATGGCCCAAACGTCACAGGAACATGATTTCGGTTCGGTTAGGGAACGGGAACGATGACGGGAGGGGGCAGAGTTCACTGTACCGTAAAGCGTTGGCAAGCAAAACGCTGAGCATGCGCAAAAGTCACAACCGAAACAAGTTTTCGTAGCGTTTTGTTGTTCAATCTTTTTCTGTTATTTGCCATCTGTGTCTGTTTTTGTTTTTTTTTTTGCTTTTATTTACTCTTTTTTGTTTTTAATTTTTTTTAAATTTTGTTTAGTTTTTTTGTGGGGGTGGGGGGGCGGTCTGCCCCACAAATGCAGAGTCGAGTGCTTTTTGCTGCAGCGGGTTCAACGACTTGCAGTTGGGAGTGCGGTGAGGGGATTACCGCGAAGAAATGCCGAACCGAACCAAAGATGTCGATAGTTAAACGTCGCGCAAGTGGAACCAATTAATGCGGACTCTCGTGAAAAGAAATCCGAAAAGGCCGGAAAACTGCCGACAATTGAAGATCGTTTTATTTTTCTTTGTTTTTGTTTTTGTAATCCAAGCGGCAATTAACGCTGGCCACTTCCTACTGTTGTGAGATGCAATTAAAATGCAAATCTTACCGGGACCCAGACCCAGTCCCAGTCGATCCGATTCCCATTGCCATTACCGCCATTACCCAAGCGTCTGCCCGGACGTTGATGGATTTGTGTGACGGCCCCGTAACTCATTTCCCTCCACACATGTTCACAGATTTTCCATATGGTGCCTGCAAGTCGTTACTCTGCACTTGGCGGAAAATATAAAAAAAAAAGGGGAGACGAGAATTTAGAGCCAGCTCTTCAAGTTTTGTTTATTTTGGGTCAACATTTTGGGCCCATGTTAACCAGCCTTTGTTTTCATTTGTCGGCATTGTTTGTCCCAGTCTGTGTGCTCCTAATATGTGTTATCATTTCACATTTAATCTTATCTACATTCTCAGCGCAATTACTTGTTTGGCCGCCAGGAAAAAAACAAAAATAAAATGCAGGTGAAATGTAATTATTTTTGTCACTTCTTTTGTTGTGAGAAAAAATATGGATATTTAATGGGCCCAAAAAAAAAGGGGGAAATGAACTCCGAAAGTTGTGCCTTTTTCCCACCAAAAGGTTAAACTATGCAAATCTATTTTCAGTCTGTTGAAACGTATATATAATGATTAGCCATTTATAAATAGACTAGAGCCATTAATCAAACGAAAGTAACAGTTGATTGAAAAAGGCAGTCAAGAGTGTAGGTTGAAATACTATACATATATTCAATGGAGATCTGCACGATCTATAGTGGTATGTCAGCTGATTGGTTTTTAGATATATTTTTAACTTTATACTAGTTAGATAATATATACGGTTTATATATAAATCATTAACTTTGAGCGACTTCTTATCGCAGTCCCAACTGCATTCAAAACTTTGGCCCCTTTTTCGATGATGCAACTTACATATATATTATAGTTTGAATCACCGGTGCCATTCGTGACACAGTCTTATCATGATATTCAACAGGAAACCAGAAAACGGTAAGTTCAGCATTTCCTTTTCGAATAATATTAATCGAAAATGTGTGGAAGCACGCGCTGCTGCGTTGCGTTGGCCTTTAAATGCACAGAAAAAGTCATACATAAAACAAGAGAAACATAAAGAAAAGAAAACAATCAGCGAAACCGCGATTGGAGAGAAATATACATCTCGAATTATGCTAATCGACTATCAAAACAAAAGCTGCAATTAAACCACACACACTCGGCTGACTTTCACTCCGAGCTGTGGCGCGGAATAGGCGAATCTCTGAACAATCGTTGTCGGCCGTTTCGGTGTTTCTCTTTTTTTTTCTTATACAATTTTTAAAAATCTTGTTTGCGCGAGTATTATATGCAAATTGATCCGACGCATCTCAAACCCATCCTCCAGCCAGTGACCACTCCAAGAGGGCTTACTCAGCGAAGCCTTCGTTTCGGGGCTCGAATATAAGCAGCTGTCGGCGGTGACAATAGGGCGATCAGGATGAGGATCACAATCGAGCGCCGAGCCCAGTTCCTGTCAGCTGTGTGGCGCGTGTTCAGCCTCGGGAAGGTTGGATGGATGGGGTTGATCGGAGCAGGGCTTGAGTGACAGCCAGGACTAGCGACATGAACTGGACTCTGCCAGCTAGCGAGGGGTTCGCATTTTATTCCCAAAAAATGCCAAAATTCTTCCGAGATACCTTTTAAATTATAAATAATATTTCTATCCTGCTTATTATGGCTTCCTCGTTGTTATTGAAAAATAGAGGCCTTGTCCCTTTCTCCCCAGGATAGTAAGTACCCTGCGCCACAGGAAAGGGCATTGTCGAACCCGTTTAATTGGCTCTAAAGTGCTCACAGATAAGGATGGGCAATGGACACGTCCGCTGACACGGACACGCATGCGCAGCGAACAAGGAGCGACGGCGACGCCATGAGACTCCCTCCGCCTGCCTTCCACATAAATAAACGAAATGTGCCTCGAATGGAGAAACACAAACACAGACAGTCATCGAACGACACTTGTGTCCCTGGACGGGGGCTCCAAGAAATGTTTGCTCATTTCCGCACTCAATTAAAATGGTCGGGACACAAATCTATCTTTGAGTTTGCTTTAAAACCCAACGGCCACAAAGGCGACGCTGACATGGGGCCTTGCATTTTGCCTGGCTCTGTCTATAAATAGAACCATATTTCTCTCTGTGTCTTTTGGGCTGTTCCAGTGTGTGTCTGTACATTGTTGTGCGGGGGTGCGGGATATGGTAGGAGGAGGACAGCTGTGGGAAATGTGAGAATTGGTGGTGACACTGGCACCCGGAGAGGGTGCGACTCACACAGAGAGATGTTTGATTCACGGTCACGTTCTCCCTCCATTCCCATTCCCAATTCCCATTCCCTCCCCTTTGTAAACAGACAAAACTAAAAAGCAAACTAGATAGAAACAAATATAGGGGATCTATGAAAGAGTGGTATACGCTTACACACTTTAATACAAATAATTTATATTCAATATTAATCAAACTCCTGAGAATTATAAAGTATTTGCCAGAGGTATCGGCGTTAATAAAACACTGATCTTGTCAAGTTTCACTAAATACCATAAAAAAATATATAAATTCGCATATTGCATTGATATTTTATAATATATGTATGTACATATATATTATTATGTTTCTTGACATAATATAAAACACTAACTATAACAATAAAACCAATTAGATCCAATTAATTGGGAATCAAACTATAAAAAACTGATTCAAAGACGTGTCCGTAAGCCCCTGCCCACAACTAATGTACCGATAGTTAGGGCATAAAAACTTCCGCCTCTGGTAAATCGATTGCTTGGGGTTGCACCACCGCAAATCCACAAACCGATTCCGTGGGCAAGAAATTCGCCAATGTCAGGCTCAAAGCAAAGAAAATTGCAAGTCAACAAAAAGCGATTGGCGCAAATCCGCCTTTACAGGTGAGCGCGCTCGCTACCTATGTACTTACATGTGGACTATTGTAGATCTTATCCAGCGAGTGGTTACCGGTGGTCAGTGAGGAACTCCTTTCTGGACACGAGCACACACATTGAGATCGATCTCCTTTGGGGCGCTTCTTATGTTTGTTCACTAGAATTTAGAGCTTTTACGCCGTCGTAAAGCGACTTTGCCGAGAATTTGTTAATCTTGACGTAAATCCAAATGGGTCTTGAGTTTTTCTATCTCGATTTTAGACGAGGATCATCCGACGACGACAACTGCACAGTTCCGAGTTTGTTTACCGAATGCATGCGCAACAGCTGAGTGCCGTGAGGTAGAGCTGGACACAAGTCGAACATCGATACATCGATTCTTTTTGTTTCAGTTGATCATCGATTCGGTTTTAAAAAAGGTGCTGAAACGTTAGCCATTATCAAGATCCATTTCACCACTACGAAAAAGGATAGGAAACATTGCCAGCTTGAAGTTATAATAAAATATTGTTTATTGGCAAGCTTCTTATATTTATAGATCTTATTTAATATTTTCCTGTTAATATTTTGGGGAATTAAAATACAAAAATTTAAAATTTCTTCAAGCGATTTCGATAGCGATATATTTTGAACGTCTGGCATCTCACATGCCTAAAATGCGGTCTGGCAACACTGCAATTTTACTTAACAGCGATACCTGTGTCTGTTAAGCGCAGTTCACGCTGTTGCGAAAAATGGGCTCTGTTAAGCATGTAACGGTTCGAATTTGAATTCATGAAATTGTGTAAGAATAGATTTGAAAACGAGGTATTATATTATTATAAATGTTTTTGATTTATACAAAATTAAGATAATAATATTTCTCATTGCTATGATAATGTGTTTTCCAATCATATATTCGTTTTCTTGTTGCAAATCTTGTCCTGGTCTCCAGCTGCCCCATCGAAAGTTTCTGATAAAGAATGCTGGCGAACGAATAAGTTTATGATGACGAGGGTACATTGTATCGTACGATTTTTCACTTTTGATTTTATGTTCCCATAATAGGACTGCGCCACGCTTAACAATTGAGCTCCAATTGAGAGAGTTCTGATACCCGGTACCGTATAAAAAACAGAGGTATATTGTGTTTTAGAATATGTATGTACATATGTACATATATAAAAGAGAGGAAAAGTTACCTTAATAATAACATACTACTAATTGTTATTTACTAAGTATATTTTACATAATAAATACTATAATTGGATTTTAATACACGCTAATTTATTTTAAACTTAAAAACCAGAAAGATAGGTTGACGTACAATCGGGCTGAGTTGAATGTGCGGAAACTACTCGTCTGCTGATCTAATCGATAATAGAGTTGAAAAATAAATGAAAGAAATTGTGCCTTAAATTACATAGTTAAAAATTATTTTTATTTTATATCTTTTCTTAAGAAGCTTTATTCGCCGGGTAGTAAGCAACAAATTTGATAATAAAAATAAAATACTAAAAATATCTAACGGATATCTGCCAGTCGGTGCCCCTTTACTGCATCTTTTTCTCTCGCTCTTCCGCAGATTCGGTTAATTGCCCGACAGAGCCCGACTCAAATGGAAGGCGAGATGGAGAGAAGAGAGCAGCAGCGCCAAGACCTTTTGAGTGATCGATCGCCTGATGGACGAAAGTCCGAACAATGTAGCGTTCAAATTTCAATTTACCTGATTCCGCAGCGCCGGCTGTGCAAATAGAAATTGGTAGCATTTGTAATGCACCAGGGATCGCTGTAATTTGCTACCAACAAGGGCTAGGGGTGGCTTCGGCTGCGCTAAAAGAACCCAATCCGGGCAAGAAGAGCATGAGCCGGTACCGCAGGGAGCGCGAGAGCGGGCACGAGAGCGTTAGAGAGAGAGCGCTGCTCCACTGAGAGTGCGCATGCAGCCGGCATTTGTTTGTTGTTGGAATCGGTCGGTGAAGTGCCGCTGTGGCTATAGCCATGGTTGTTGTTGGTTCTTTTTGCCAACATAAACATATCCGAGTATCTGAGCGGGTCGGGTATACAGATGGCCTCAGCCACTGCATTCCCACTCGCTGTTGGTTGTTTTCAGTTCGGTTTCGCCGGTTCCAGGTGACGCATCGCTCCGGGGTCTTAACTTATTGGAGGTACCGACGGACGTTCAGTTCCCTTTTGTACGGTGTTTCCGCCGGTTCAGCGTTCCTCTTACTCTTTGGCCAGTATTTCGGCAACACGTGTTGGCCGTCCTCTAATAGCCGTGAAAGAGAATTAGAGACACCTCGCGCGTCTCTCGCTTTGGCTCGGGAGCAAAGTACACGTCAACGTAGAAGCTATTGGAGAGAGTGGGCAACGGAGGAAGTTCGGTTCTGACGAATTGAGTGCGCAGACATCACGAGATAGTGCCAAAAAGCGTAGCGTTTCCGATTTAGTGATTCACTGTCTCCGCGCGACTCAAAGAAAGCGGTCAGCAGCTGTCTGCCGCGCGGCAAGTCTCACGAGTTTCGGCAATACGAAATATACGAAATCCCCAACGAAATGGGCTACGACGAGGCCATCATTAAGCTGGGCGACTTCGGGCGCTACCAGAAGATCATCTACTTTCTCATCTGCCTCACCTCCATACCGGTGGCCTTCCACAAGCTGGCCGGTGTGTTCCTGCTGGCCAAGCCTGACTTTCGCTGCGCCTTGCCCTTCGAGAAGGAGGGCACTGGCTACGAGCTGTCGCCCCAACTGTGGAACCTCTCGTATCCCCAGGGGGAAACCTGCTCCTACTACGATGTGGATTATTCGGCGGAATACCTCAACGGCAGCATTCCCCGGAGCAGCAACCGGACCAGGGACTGCTCGCATTACGTATACGACCAGGGTACGTACCTGAATAGCGCCGTCACCGAGTGGAACCTGGTGTGCGGGCGGGGCTTTATGGCCGCCACCAGCGACTCGCTCTTCATGCTGGGCGTCCTCCTGGGCAGCATAGTGTTTGGACAGCTGAGCGACAAGTACGGCCGCAAGCCCATCCTCTTCGCCTCGCTGGTTATCCAGGTCCTGTTTGGCGTCCTAGCGGGGGTGGCGCCGGAATATTTCACCTACACATTTGCACGCATAATGGTGGGCGCCACGACGTCGGGCGTCTTTCTGGTAGCCTACGTCATCGCCATGGAGATGGTGGGTCCTGCCAAGCGCCTCTATGCTGGCATCTTTGTGATGATGTTCTTCTCCGTGGGATTCATGCTGACGGCGGCCTTTGCCTACTTCGTCCACGACTGGCGCTGGCTGCAGATCGCCCTTACGCTGCCGGGCCTCATCTTCATGTGCTACTACTGGATCATTCCGGAATCCGCCCGCTGGCTACTCTCGAAGGGACGCAAGGAGTGCGCCATTGCGAATATGCAGAAGGTGGCGCGCTTTAACAAGGTGGACATCTCGAACGAGGCTTTGAGCGAACTACTGGACGAGGGCGAAACGGCTGAGGATAAGGCCAAGCAGAAGCTGGATGATCCGGAGCAGGATCTGGTTGATGAGGGACCGCCGCCCTCTGTGTGGGATCTCTTCTGCTACCCGAATCTGCGCAAGAAGACCTTGCTCATCTTCCTGGACTGGCTGGTTACTAGTGGCGTGTACTATGGTCTCTCCTGGAACACCAACAATCTCGGTGGGAACGTGCTGCTCAATTTCGTAATCTCGGGCGCCGTGGAGATACCTGCCTACATATTCCTGCTCCTGACCCTGAACCGTTGGGGCAGGCGATCGATCCTCTGCGGCTGTCTGGTGGTCGCTGGACTTAGTTTACTGGCCACTGTGATCATTCCAGCTCATATGCACAGCCTCATAGTGGCCTGCGCCATGATGGGCAAGCTGGCCATCACAGCGTCGTATGGAACCGTGTACATCTTCTCCGCGGAGCAGTTCCCTACGGTGGTGCGGAATGTGGCTATGGGCGCCGCCTCGATGGTGGCCCGTATTAGCGGAATGATGGCACCGTTCCTCAACTTCCTGGCCACTATATGGCTGCCATTGCCGCTGCTCATCTGCGGAGCCCTCTCCCTGGCAGCGGGACTGCTCTCGCTTCTGCTGCCGGAGACGCACAACAAGCCCATGCTGGAGACCATTGCGGATGGTGAGCGATTTGGGAAGAAGACCAAGGGTGATGTCTACCTGGAGACGGGCCAAGAGCTGCGGCAGACACCGGAGACGCAGCCACTGAAGGGATCAACTAGCAACGGACACGCGACCAACGGCCACAAGTTCTAGGAAATGTGAAGGCTTGAACTCACTTGAACCTTTCCAGCGAAAATAAACTCAGACGAGAGCACACAGGGCATCTAGAATTCGGCCAGGCCTAAGGCTGGGCACTTACCATAAAAGATAGACCAAGTATTATATCATTTCAGAAATCTCACGTAACCAAAAAAGAAAAAAAAAGAGACAACAACAAGACACAAAATAAATGTAAAAGAATAGGTAACACTGAATAGATCATGTTAGCATTTAGCAAGGGAGCAGCGGCTACGAGAAAGGGAAGAAGGGTTCTAAGGATTAGGGGTGACTTTCCCTGGGAAAATACCTGGAAAATGACAATTTTATGCCACGAATCCCTTGCCCCGTCTGTGCCGCTGCATAATTTATTTCTATCTCTTTAATTATAGTTTATCAATTACATTTATGTATTCCAAGAAATAACAAACACTTTGAAATAAAATCTAGTATTTTTCCAGACAAGAAAACAAATTTACCGCATAAACCCGGAACCTGTCACGGAATTTTAAATGTGTTTCCGTTGTGTTTATTTTTGTAGCCGGTTCTTATCAGCCGCCAAGACACGAGACTGCCATTTGAGAATTGGACCCGCACAGACTTCCAAATCACGAGATTACTTTATGGGCTTAGCCAGCCGAAATAAATTGGACTCGTAAATTATAATCAGAAGATGGCACTGCCCTCGTTCGATTTATAAGATTTGCATAATCCACATCCCTCGGAGCAGTTTGCACTTGAACTTATTACGAGGCCTGGCGGGAAAGTGGGTCGACGTTGTCTATTTGCGGTGCACTATTTCAGAGTACACTTGCCCCCCAGTCACGCCTTTTAATATTCCATTTAAAATTTGAACAAGCTTGTAAGTGTTTCTGAGATAACAGAGGGACATACGCGAAGAGAATTCTACTGAAGAGCGTCTAGAATTGATTAGAAGAGTAGCGTTTAGGAGAGCGTCCGCCGAATAGATGTACAAGGTCTACATATACATATGTATACGAGGAGCGCATATAGCAAGGCACAGCTGAGGTCAATATAATATGTTTTGATTTTATATTTATTTATGAGAATTGCAAGAGTTCTATTATATCTTACCAAGTAAAGTAATTGACTTATAATTATTAAAGAAAAATAGAACATAAAAACGCAGAAACTATGT
The DNA here is from genome assembly GCA_018904695.1 of Drosophila parvula. Classification (NCBI taxonomy): domain Eukaryota; kingdom Metazoa; phylum Arthropoda; class Insecta; order Diptera; family Drosophilidae; genus Drosophila; species Drosophila parvula. The sequence continues at coordinate 68,935 of JAEIIG010038057.1, read as the reverse complement.
ATATCCAAAAATATATTTAATGCTGCTTATAAAAACACCATTTTAGTTAGATTAATCCAACCTATTTAGCCATGATTATTATTTTAATTTGTTAGTATTTAGTATGGAAAATTGATTTCAATTAAATCTTTGACCTCAGCTGTATGGTCTTCCGCAAAAGAATGGCATTTATGCCTTGCCATCATCAGTCAGTGGTATTCGAAATCAGGCCACTTTCGGTGGACTCTTTCTCTGGCGAGAAGCTATTCATCTACGGCCACTAATTACTCGATACTCGTACGATGCCCACATAAGGGAGACAGCTGCATCCCAGCCTCCCGTTTCCATCCCTGATTTCCATGAAAACTCCGCTTTTGTGCTGGCTGATCAATAAATTGGTCACAGGGTGGAACGCTCGCACGCTCACACAGACAACCGACTAGAACGCTCGCACCGACACAGATACGCGCACGCACCGCGCTGGTCGTGGAGCGTTTTTTGGGTTCTTCAGAACCCTCAAGCGCTCTTTGTGTTTAGTCTGAGACTGACGCAGCTGGCGAGCGGTTGATCGCGCACTCCAACACTCTGTTCCGAGACCGGGATCGATACGCAGATTAGTTGCGCTGGAAGCTGCATCAGCTGAAGGCCCTGGCTTCAATTCCAACCAGATCGTTGCACAATTCAAACGGGTTAAGCTACACTGGATGCACCGGGCGTATACGCAACGCCACGCGCCACTCGAATAAGTTGCGCATACGTCACGGAGTCGCGAGACCTACCAGCTGCGACCATTGAACCGCTCGCCAGTTATCGTACGACACTCGACGGCCCCCTTAAATCAGTGTGACACCTGCTTAACGTGGCCTAGACTCGAAAATGGGCTACGACGACGTCATCACCCACCTGGGGGAGTTCGGTCGCTACCAGAAGCGCATTTACTACCTGCTCTGCCTGCCGGCCATTGTCTGCGCCTTCCATAAGCTAGCGGGTGTGTTCCTCCTGGCCAAGCCTGACTTTCGGTGCGTCCTGCCCTACGAGAAGGAGGGGAGTGGGTACGAGCTATCCACGCAGTTGTGGAACCTCTCGTATCCTCAGGGCGATACCTGTTCCTACTACGATGTGGAGTACTCAGAGGAGTATCTGAATGGCAGCATTCCACGGAGCAGCAACCAGACCAGGAGTTGTTCCAGCTACGTCTACGACCAGAGCAAGTACCTCAACAGTGCGGTTACCGAGTGGGATATGGTGTGTAACCGGAGCCTGCTGAGCGCCACCAGCGACTCGATCTTCATGCTGGGCGTGCTCCTGGGGAGCTTTATCTTTGGCCAAATGTCCGATAAGCTGGGACGCAAGCCCACCTTCTTTGCTTCGCTGGTCCTTCAGCTGATCTTCGGCGTGCTGGCTGCCGTGTCTCCGGAATACTTCAGCTACACCATCTCCCGGATGATTGTGGGCGCCACCACCTCGGGCGTTTTCCTGGTGGCCTACGTGATCGCCCTGGAAATGGTTGGCTCCTCGTACCGCCTCTTCGCCGGCGTGGCCATGCAGATGTTCTTCTCCGTTGGCTTCATGCTGACTGCTGGCTTCGCCTACTTCATCCACGACTGGCGCTGGCTGCAGATTGCTCTGACGCTGCCGGGACTCGTCTTCATCTGCTACTACTGGATCATTCCGGAGTCTGCCCGCTGGCTGCTACTAAAGGGCCGCAAGGACGAGGCCTTCGTGATCATCGAGAAGGCAGCCAAGGAGAACAGGGTCGAGATACCCAGCGAGATCTATGAGCAACTGGTGGACGAGGTGGCCGAGAAGAAGAAGCAGGACGAGCTGAAAGCGTCCCAGCCGGCCGCCACGGTGTTTGATCTCCTGCGATACCCGAATCTTCGCCGGAAGACCCTGCTACTCTTCTTCGATTGGTTCGTGAACAGCGGCGTCTACTATGGTCTCTCCTGGAACACTAACAACCTGGGGGGCAACCAACTGATTAACTTCATGATCTCCGGTGGCGTGGAGATACCCGGGTATGTGCTGCTCCTCTTCACCCTCAACCGCTGGGGTCGCCGCTCCATTTTGTGCGGCACCATGTTGGTGGCTGGTGTCAGCCTGCTGGCCACCATCTTCGTGCCCAGCGACATGAACTGGCTGATCATCGCCTGCGCCATGATAGGCAAGATGGCCATCACCTCATCCTACGGCACAATATACATCTTCTCGGCGGAGCAGTTCCCGACTGTGGTGCGGAACGTGGGCTTGGGCGCCTCCTCCATGGTGGCCCGAGTGGGCGGCATCCTGGCGCCCTACCTCAAGCTGCTGGGCGAGATCTGGCGCCCTCTTCCTCTGATCATCTGCGGGGCCCTGTCCCTCACCGCCGGACTGATGTCCCTGATGCTGCCGGAGACCCTGAACAAGCCAATGCCCGAGACAATCGAGGACGGGGAGAACTTTGGCAAGAAGCAGTCGCCAGCGGAATCCGTTGAGGACGGAGAGGGTGCCACCCAGGAGCTGAGGGGGATGCTCGACGTAAAGTTGAGCTAATTGGAGACGGGATTGCGAAAGAGACTCAGCCACTTGCCACAATCAGGCAGACGGCCTCAATTGGCTTGCGCCTTACACGATTTCAACGAATTTAAGCATTCTGCGCATCTACACTTCCCCGAAGGGTATATCAATTCATTCCATTTCCACTATTTGTCTACCTTTACAAGCATTTTAATAAACAAAAAAGTGAACACAAGCGTTTATTGCGACTGGTTCCCTGGTCCGTCGGTGCACTGGCGAATCAACGAACTTTATGACAACTTTGTTTATTGAGGCGTCTCTCGCACTCGCACTCGCACTCGCACTTCGAGGCGATAATAATTCGCTCATTGAAAAAAACAAAATTAGGTCTAAACGGTCGCGACTGATAAGAAAGCGGTCTCCCATCTCATCGAGTGCAAGCTCCGGCTGCACTTGCTCAACGGCAAAAATCTGGCTGCCATATGTTCCCTCTTTATTGTACAACTCACTTTATAATATCAGTCAATGTGTCGTAGATAAAACTGATAGCAGTTCACTGTCAACGCTGGCATTGATAGCTAAAATCAAGGCCCAGAACGCATATGGCAACAGACTCGTCTAGACTCTAAGTATATCGGAGTATATTAAAAAAACACTCAGAATGACTTGCTATATCGGAGTTAGAAAAGTTCAGTGAACTTAGTGTAAGTATTATACATCTGGCAGCGGAATTGGATACCCCAGAATACGTCACCAAGGAAATACGCATATGGTTTGGCGGCTATAAGTAGTTTTTTTTTAATAAAAATACAATAGAAATTAATTAATTCGCTGGATTCCAAATTAAATAAATCTAACAAGACAATAGACTCATATTTCACTATTATAGGAGTTTTCTATAAATGGTGACTCAATTTCGAATTGTATTGTTTATCAACTTTATGTCTTCCTCTTTTTAGTATAGGAATATCATAGGGGAAGCAACTTCTTCACTTGTTTTCCATTCGCTCGCATTTTCGCACAACCTTTCCTATAAATTGTTTGTAGGTAAGTGTTTTTTGATTTGCCTAGATCTTATCTTGATTGATGGTATTTCCCAGCTTAATGATTCGATATTGTTATGCATTAAAATCATGCTACAATTTATCTTGACCCAATTTTTCCAATACTTTTGACACCCTAAAAGTATGCCCAGCCTTTTTGTGCAAGCCTCTCAAACCTCTCAAACTGCTCCGAGCATGTCAAACCAACTTTGCAATAGTTTTCACAATTTTCTTTTGGATAATAAAATGTTAGATAAATACATAAATCAGGTGCTCTACGCTGACGTTTCCAGGATTCAATGGCTTTGCCCTTTGGCACACAGTCCCCGGAATTAGACGTGCTCATTGTGGGGGCAGGTCTTTCGGGTCTGACCTCCGCGCTAAAAGTCCTGTCCATAGAGAGCACCCTGAAGCTGAGGATCATCGAAGCTAGTGGCGTGCTGGGCGGCCAGCTGGGTGAGAATGGCATCAGGTTTGTGGACAGCGAGCAGCGTGAAATGCTTGCCTTTTTGGCCAGCGTCCAGTTGTCGCCGCGGCGGAGGAATAGCGACAACGGAAGCCTGAGAAGGTGCTGGGACTTGGACCGAGGAATAACAGCTCAGCCGGCCAAGTTCGAGCTGGAACGATACATCAATATGCTGGATCTGCGGATGAACAAGTTTCGTTCGAAGCGATTCAAGTGGGTTTGGGGAGAGTATGCCTTATATTACCTATTAAAGTTAATTATAATTTATCAGACTTCGCGATCGGGTGCCGAATATGAAGCATCACATCTGCCAACATTTGTTCTTCAATAAGTCGCGGAATTTCATGTTCAACCTGGTGGAAGTTGTCTGTGGTGTTCCGGCCAACGAAGTGCTTTATGATGTATTCATGTCTGTGTGCAGCTCCTGTGGCGGCGTTAAGATGCTAATTGACTTGTAAGGGGTAATCTTATTCGAACTCGGGATATATTATATAAGGGATGTACAGTGAGAGAAAATGGTGTCATATGATATACATAACATACATATACATATGATATACATACATAAATATCGCACTTAATATCATATCGAATATATCGTAAAATGATGACATATCAGACATATCAAAAAATCGATTTCTCTGTATAGACTTAAAACAAGTAATTAACATTGTGCAGGCACTTGTTTTCCAATTTGGTGCGCATGCTAATAAATATTAGGTAAAAAAAGGTTAAAAACGAACTGACTTCAGATGAGAAGGTAATGATTGATTACCCGTGAACAAATAACTATATTTAATAGATCTGGCGCGTGTTTTTAGAGCTAAGATTGATAGATCGCAAAAAAAGTAACGGATGTCCAAATAGTGTTATATCACGACACTTTATGTGTTCCCATTTAAAGTGATAAATTAGATGTCTAATCAATCAGATGTCATTGCTACACTTTAAAAGTAACCCTTAAAAAGCTATTAAATATCGCTCTCACCCCTAGCTACTTCACATATCCGAGCAGCTTCTACGAGGTCTCCACTCAGACCCTGATCGAGAACATACTGGACCAGATCCCGTTCACCGCCATCGCCCTCAACTGCAGAGCCGTGAAAGTAGAACATTTCAGGAACTATGTAGAGGTCACGGATGCGGAGGGCACCAAGCATTCGGCCGAGGCCGTGATCCTGGCCATACCCTGGAACAAGGTCCAGAAGCTACACTTTGATCCGCCCATTCCAAAGGCCTTTCTGCCACCCGTGGTCACCAAGGCTTGTAAAAGGAAGCGCCGCCTCATCAGCCAATTCCAGCTGCGATATGGCAAGTCCCATTGGGGAAATCTGGGCTACTCTGGAAATTTTCTCAGCTCCCGGCCGCTAATCAGTGCCTACGAGTGCCGCATGTCCACCATCAACGGCTACATGCTGCACCGGCCGGAGGAAAAGGACGATGTAATAGGCGTGGTGCTCGACCATCTGGCCGATCAGTTCGGCAAAGAGATGTTTAGTCCTCTGGAGTGTCAATGCATCACGGACGAGCTAAACGTGGCGCTGCACAAGCCGCAGGTCAGGCCCTGGCTTCGGATCATCTGGTCCAGCTCCTCGGCCGTGGGCACAACCTATCGCAGCCTCATCGGTGGAGCAGTGGAGAGTGGCGTCCGGGCTGCGGTGAATGCTCTGTTTGTGGTGAGGCCGCAGATGGTCAGTTGGAAGGACATGCTTGACTATCGGAATAAGAACCGGATGGAAATGAATGACACCGGACGAATCACGGGTCTGCTCAGTCGGCTTAATCTCTACAATGTCACCTTCTACGGCGCCTTTGTGGTGGGACTCATCTGGCTGCTTCACTATGGCTACGGGCAGGTGTCCTAGGAGATTATAAACTGTGCGTCTTTAGAAATTAAAGTGTCCTCTTGACCTCACCCACGCCTTAGTCTCGGCCTTCGACTCGGGCCTAGTCTCGGGCTTAGAATGCGGCTTAGTCTGGGGCCTAGTCTGGGGTTTAGTCGCGCTTTTGGTCGAGTGCTCCGTCTTAAACGCGCTCTCATTGTATTTAGTGAGTTTAGCAACGCCTGGATTTGTACGAATTCGAGCACAATTCTCAGCTCGTTTCGTCGGCAATCATTCACTTAAGTTTCGCCAACGCCTGGCCAGCAGCTAAATTGTGCTGTCTTTATAAATTTGAATTATTATTTAAGAGGTTTTTCCACGTCTGTGTGGGCTAAGGTATCGAGAGGAATTTAGTTGCACAATTAAGTCGCTGTAAAGATATTATAATAAAGATACTTACTGGCTTAGGTAGACCTTAAAACATGCAGGAACAGATTCTACACAAGTCTCAGTCCTTAAAAAGTTCTAGAAATTCAACGGGTATTTATCAGAGTCCCAAAACATAGTTAGCTCTTTAGTTCTATTAGTTATGTTGGGCATATGTCAAAATATCTTTATAAGCTGTACATGCCTCTTAAATATTTATATTTTTCCCTGTGCACTTTTTGCTGAACTATTTCTGAATTAGGCTTGACATCTGCTTAAATTGCCATACATATATCATCTTATGACAAAGCCTTATCACATTATAAAGAACCCGAAGCGATTATGTAAATGAGATTATTATTAGATTAGCACTCGTTGCGTTGTCCATTTTAGGGGCTCCGAAGGGAAGAGGATGACCCAGTAATAATGCTATCCGTAAGACCGAAACACGAATTTAATACTAAACTATCCGTTATAAGCTGCACGTGCGTTCCCAAAACAAAGGCGGTAGTTGAATCAAAATAATTCGAGAGAGACCAACCCAGAAAACCGGCGACAATCGAATTTCTAATAGGAGGCACGCCCATGTGCATCACAACATGCGAGCTGGCTGGCTATAAACATAGAGCTCTAATTACGGCTAAAACCGAGCGGCTAAAACCGTTAGTACGGCCACAGTGCGAGTTTCACAGATGAATAGAATGAGCAGTCTACAGTCTACACAGGATGGGTTGCATGCCTGTGGGAACTGAATATATACAGACGAACAATTACAAATTAGAATGCGGTAACAGAGAAAACCATAATTGGCATATGCGGAATATATAGCCCACTACAATCCCAGCCCATCACTGGCCAAGGTCAGGCTATATCTGTCTTTACCCGCAGGGTTACTGCTTACGTCGATTAATCAATCAAGCATCATTGAGTTCAATTGGTCTTAGCCAGGCCCGAGTAGGACCCTCCAAGTTCGCCGATAACGGGAGGTTAACCCTAATCGAATCTGACAATAAGGTCACTGCGTAGAAATCTGGTTCGCTTTCGATCGTTCGGCTCCAGAGTTTCTGGTTCGAGTTGGATCCAATATATGTTGTGAACTCTATATATTCCCAGATTCATTCATGCACTACTCAGTCGGTCAGCTGTGAGACAAAATATGAGACGGCAGTTTTCCAACAATGTATATAGGAACAACTGTTCGCCCATTCAGACAGAAAACAACGCGCTCTCTTCTGGGCCGATCGCTCTTTGGGAATTTCGAACGGCGCAACTCGAAAATAAAAATGTAAACAATGCCCACCGACTCTCGGATATCAGCAAAGCTACTGGGAAATGGGGATTCGTAATGAAATACAGAGACAACAGAATTAAGCGGCATTTTAATGTAAATATATCATGGGGTTTCGGGTAGTCTCATACCGTACCAAGGAGTGAGTGTAATGGAATGTATGGGATATTTCAGTAGAGAGCGGGTCGGCGTGCACCATATGTTCAAGTGTTCCTCCGATCGGGAGTGTATTTAAATGTTTTCTTGTCGTTTGACGCATTTATAATAAGGCCGAGAACGAGGAGGCAACAATATCGGTTCTTTACTGTGTCGAATGCAGAAACCATAGGGTATTACTGGGGAGGCTTCATTTGAATCCATTTATGAACAAACATAAATTAGATTCTTATGAAATTTATAAAGAATCCACTATTATTATAAGATATTCAAAATAAAATATAATTAGTATTGTTTAGGGAAAGTTTCGCTTTAAGAAACATTTACTTTGGAATATATTTACTAAAACTATTTAAATGAAGGGTGCTGCATACTGTTAGAGGTGTATAAATGTCACTCGATATTCCATTTCCTGTTAAATGTTATATTCCCAGTACCCAAATACTAAGGGAATTCTTCTTTAAATGTGTTTCCAGTCTTTGTTCTAATAAAAAAACAAATGTTCGAATATTTGAAATGCGTTCTTTGTTTTAAAAATACACATTGTTGTTTATCAGGCCTGCTAGGATTTTGACTGAAAGGTAATTTGTCTAAATTTAATATTTTAACAGCTTTGGGATGCATTTTTTTACCAACAAATAATACGATTTGAATGAAGCAAACGTATTTATTTATTTAAAGCAACTTCAGCCCAATTATTTGCGGGAGAATTATCAAGCTTACATAAAAAAGAACCCATTAAACATACTTTATTTTTATCGCACTAATTTTGGAAATATAACGACAGCTGGCTTTAGCAACAATACACAAAAATATTTTGTTATTGTTCTGCCTTCAAATGATTCAATTAGATGGAGCATACTCATAAAAATCAGAGCTTTCCCCTGGCCAGTCGTAGAGTGCGCACTTTTTGGCTTGACATTCGCCATAGGAATCTCTCTTCAGACGCTCTATGACTGAATTTAATTTTTTTATTTTATTGCTAATGCCTGCACTCGAATCCAAAAAGAACACAACATAATGTGCTCGAGTATCGGGAGATCGGGAGGAGAGCCGAACGGTCCCGAGTGAATCACGGATTGCGGATGGGGCGACGGTTGGGCAGGGCGGCGGCAGCACACTGGGACTGAGGCACTGACCGAGTGCGATGTTAGTACCGCCCCCGACCGCTTCCCCCAAGTGCCCCGCCAGATCCCCCATCCGCTCCCAATGGAAGCGCGTACAAAACAGCGCGATCGGCCTCCCGTGGGCTTAGTTTGTGAGACGCTACCGAAGCGACAAGTAGTTGATAGCAACATCGGCGGATAGCACCGGCGGACAGCACCAGACGCAGCAACTGCAACACGCGTTGCAACGGAAAAAGCCAACACAAAAAAAAAAAACAAAAATAAAAAAAGAAAATATAAGAAAAGCGAGGGAGAGGCAAGCCTCAGAACAGCCCCGAAAATATTTCATTTATTTTCATGTTTATTTTGACATGAGGGATACTTTTTGAAAAAAACAACAGGCGAAGACTGAATGCAAGAGGAACGACGAAGACAGAAAGAAAATAAAACGTGTCGCGTATGTCAAAACCCGAAGCGCTCCCATGTGCTGCGCTGCATTAACAATTGAAAAAACATTAAGAAATGGGAGAATAGAACCCGTCGATAGGTAAACACACCAGCAGGGCCAAAAATATTACAGCAACCTGCCGTCGAGCAGAGGCATTCAACGAAGTGAAAGTGAATTTAGTCGAAGGGAACGACATTATATCGAGGCGATCGTCGCTAGCGCCGCCGTGCCTTATCTGTTCCAAGTTGGAGTGAATGCACTCCTCGCGGTGCCTAAGCCTGATTTGAATCCAAATCCGTAGAGCTCTTCAAACGAAAATAGATTGACGGGCTAAGGAATCCAAGTTCAGTGTCAAAACCGAACCGAATTGCCCAGCGCAATCCGTCAGATACGATCGCGCCGAAAAGCAACAGCATCGCGTTCATTATCGGAAGCGTGATTTCGAAATCCGTAAATATAGTAGCTGTGATATTGCACTCGCAAACATGACCCAGTCGAAGGACAACCCGGAGAAGAGCCGCGAGCTCATTAGCGAGGACAGCATGAAGGATCTGCTAACCAAGCAGCTGGAGATCGTGGGCAGTGGCGGAGCGTATGTCTGGTAAGGAGAAAAGCTAAAAAAATAATTCTGGGAATATTATTAGAGGTGCAGGAATTTATTAAATTCCATTTTAAAATGAAATATTAACAAGACTATGTGGTTTATTCAAGCTTAACATATTTCCTAATACAAGAAGATGTGCATTATTTCATATATAATTATCACAGCTTGCGGATTTTTAAATATGTACAAAATATATTTATTTTAAATTATATAACTAGCTAAATTCTGACAAGAAGTTTGTGCTACAGTTGCTAGGGCATTCAGCTCGTAAAAATTGTAATATTTTGCATTTTAAGAGGAAATGGCTCAATTTATAATTTCACGCTTCTGACCTTTGCCTTTGATTCTTACATCTGTGTTACTGCGTAATCTTTCGAAACCTTCTAATCTAATTATCGTTGGCTATTATAATTTTAGTAAGAAAAGAAAGTAACGTATCTATAATAATTTACAATTACTTTCTTTTATTATGAATGAAATCTGTCATTACAGTTCCCATCTAATTAAATGACAACAGTGATTAGAGTTTGGTTCTCTCATGATAATTGGCTAAAACTAAGGTCGTTAAACGATGAATCGTAATTGTGGTTGGCTCTAATTTAATAAACAGTTCCTGGCAGTGAATTATAGACATTAAATGTTAACCAGTTCCAACTAGAATTAATTCATTTAACTAATTATGTTATTTAAATCGGTTGAGAAAGAGACGTGGTTATTGCTTTTGTTAATTATAAATGGTCCCTGATCTACATTAATTTTGAATGCACTGCGCTTGGCTTGCAATCTCGTTTTGAACGATATTTTTTGGAGCACCTTTGCTTGGAGCGCATTGAAGGAATCATATTTCTGTCATAATTCGCGAAAAGTCGAGGAAGCACCTATTTTAGCTCGGCTCGAATCACGTTCCACTTGACCCACATGCACTACACGGGCTTTTAAAGGTTGAGAGTCTTTTGGATATTTGTTGACATTAGTCAGGCGGCGGCTGTCGACAGTAGCGATTGCGTTGAAACAGTTTTAATTAGTTTTTGCGCTTGATTGAGTTCGTGATTTGTTAAAGAACTAACCGAGTAAGCCACGAACTATTCACATAATTACAAACTAAAACCAATTAGCTGCTTTATCCGTTTCCGATAAGGCGAGGCTTAAACAGCACGTGGGGCTTCCTGATGTTCATTTTTAGTCCGGATTCCGGGGACTCATCGGTTGGTTGGGGGGTTCCGAACGCAGGGCAATGGTCAGGCTCAAAACGCGATTTAAATATAGAATGGAAATCTGGGCATATCAGTGCACATATATGTACATACATGGCTACTAATATATTTCCATTACGCTCAATCAGAGCTGATAAGCTAGTTGTGAATTGAAATCGGGCGATGTGGGATTGCGAGTACCGGTTCCATTACCCCAGATCCCAGATCGGGATCGGGATCAGCCGTGTAATGGTTCCTGCTCGAGCCTTATCGAAGATCTCACATTGGAGGACATCTGCCCTGGAAGTCGTTCAACTGAGTCACAATGGTCCTCAAGTCCTCAAAAAATGCGATTATAAACACAGTGTATGGTGTGGGAGTGACTTGAATTTTTGACGATCATTTTCGCGGAACTCTACGTGTTTGGGGTTGGGGGAAGTCACGTGAAAAAGTCGGATATGTAAATATTGCGCACTGCGTTCCGGTTGCCCGATTTGTTTAATGATTAACGACAACGACGCTCTGCCGTTTTTTAAAATATGCTGCCTGCTCTCTGCGAATCTTAAACTGCCATTAGGTGATTATGTGATCGGCGTACATAATCCGGCCGAATCTGTCGCCCGTCGCCCGTCGCCCCGTTCCATAACCTTAGCAGCTTTGTTTTTACACCGATGTTTTGATCGGTGTTATTATTTGCATTCCCCAAAGGCAGAAAGCAGTTAGCCAAGCGGTGTCAATGTGCGAACGATTGGGAGTTGCGTGCCGTAAACAATTTGTCCGGATGCGAGATATAGTATCTGCGAAAACAAAAACCCAATTAGCAGCTCAACTAGCTAATAAGTTATTACAACTATTTCCCCTTTCCCAATTCCCAGGGCCATCTTCTTCCTGTGCGTCACGCCCAACATATTGAACGGCTTCCATGTCTCCTCCTACACTCTGCTGGGTCACCTGCCCGAGGATCAGTGGTGCGGCATCCCTGATCTGCAGGACACCAACTGGACGCTGGCCCAGAAGCGGGAGATCGCAGCTCATGGTCTGGACTCTGGTGGTTGTACAGTGTGGGACTGGAATTACCAGCATTTGGCCAAGATGTCCTTTGAGGAGGCCATCAACTACACCGGCCATCACTTGGAGACCGCTCAGCCGGCAGAGGTGTCCTGCAAGGTGAAGGGCCGCTACGAGTACTCCAATCCGGAGAGCACCTTTGTCTCCGACTGGGACCTAACATGTGAGCAGAGCATCCAGCGCACATCCGCCCAGGTGTCGATATCGCTGGGCAAGTTCTGCGGCTCCTTTACGTTTGGCATTTTGGCGGATAAGTAAGTTTGTTAAAGGGATAAGATCCTTGGAAAATCTGGAGCTAACTCGTGATTTATATCCTGGCAGATTCGGTAGGAAAACATCGTTTTCCTTGGGTGCAGCCTTCTTCATCGTGGGCAGTTTCTTCTGCACCTTCTCGCCCTGGTACAGTCTCTTCCTGGCCGGACGCTTCGCCCTGGGAGCGGCATCCTCGGGTCTCTTCTATCCTGCCTTTACAATGAGTAAGTCATTGAACTTATTTGCATTAAGTTAAGCAATATGTTTAAAAGTTACTAAGCACCAGCTAAACCTTTTATTTGATTTTTTATTTGTTTTATTTTAAATTAGTTGTGGAGAACATTTGCCTGAAGCATCGCTCTTGGATGTCGATAGCCTTCTCCGCTTCCTATCCCGTGGGCATGATCACAATGGCTATTATTGGCTACTTCATCCAGCCCTGGCGGCATCTGCAATTGGCTCTGACCATTCCCTCGCTGCTGCTCTTATTAAATTGCTAGTAAGTGGAGTTAGGCTAAGCCAATTGATCCTAGCCCTAAAATATTACTTTATTTTTCTCTAGCCTGATGAATGAGTCACCCCGCTGGCTGATCACAAACCAGCGATACGATCGCGTCTATAAGATTCTCTTCAGACAGCCAAGTCACTACCAGGTCCAACCCGCGGCTGCCGCTCCAATCGTCACTGATAAGAAGTCGGTGAGTGCAAAGTTCCAGAAAGATTTGTGTTTGGTTGCCAAGCTGACAGCTTATCGATTATATTTTACCATTGCAGCTGGAGCCCGAAGGGAGTTTCTCGCTGGGTGAGAGGCTCAAGAACGGTCCTCTGAAGTCCATTATTGAGCTGTACGCCAATCCCAATGTGCGCAAGCTGATCTTCACCTCGTACTTCATGTTCTGCGTCACCTCGCTGAGTTACTATGTGACTGGTGAGTTGTCCTTGGAGTTGCATATTCTAGCTAATTAATTTATACAAACGAGAAAACTTATTCTACTTCCGATACTAATATTTCATCATTATTTATGACTGCTTTCCCTTTCAGCTCTGAATGCCGCCAACATGTCGGTGTCGCGTTACCTGTACATCATTGGCACTGGCCTGGTGGACATACCCTCGTACCTGGTGCCGGTGATCATGCTCCGGTACACGGGTCGTCGCATCACCACCATGTTCCTGTTCATGTGGACGGGCGTGTCCCTGCTGTTGGTTCTAGCCGTTCCCGCCGGCAATACCACCTGGGTCGTGGCCTTCGCCATGCTGGGACGCTTCGGCATCAGCGCCACCTACTCGGTGGTTACCCTGTACACGGCGGAGCTCTATCCCACCGAGATCCGCAACTCAGCGCTGGGAACCTGCTCCACCTTCGCCCATGTCGGCTCTATTTCGGCCCCATTTGTGGTCGACATCTTGGGAGCCCTTGGGTGGTACATTCCAACCACGATATGCGGCTGCTGCGTTCTAGTAGCTGGCCTGCTGACCCTCACGCTTCCGGAAACTGGAACGGGCAAGCTGTCCGACAAAGTGGAGGACACCCCGGCCTCTGTTCCGGCGGAGGAGGCCGAAAAGAAGTGATGGGATAAGGCTTTCTCGCATCTAGGTTAAAGCATCATTTTCACAACTTGATTTATCGGTAGTTCCAAGAGCCTCTAATTTCTACTACCTGATTAATCGTAAATCCCTTAATATTCACTAAAGTTAAACGGGATTAATAAGATAATTATCCGTTTTAGGGGCTTCATAAACAGGCTGTTCTTGGCTGGCCAAATCAAGTCGTGAAAATGGTTTTAAAGTTAGTCTAGTGTTAACTCTAGATATATTGTAACCTGCAGTACTCTAGCCTCTAAGTTCGTTATTAGTCCATGCTATTCCTGCATTATTTAAGTATATATTGATAACTGTTTTTCTGTTTGATATCGCACAAAAAGTCGACTATTTATACGTGATCGCCAGAGATCTAGGACTGCATGAGCAGCTGTACCCAATCATAGTAGGGTCGAGTCACTGTATAGATGCTTGGCATTCCTTGGATGCCGCAAGTGAGTCCGTGGGAGACAAGGCCGTAGATGTAGTCCCTGCCGCCATAGGGACAGATCAGCGGACCTCTAATGAAGGGAAATATTTAATAGAAATTTGTTATGATTCACGACTGAAGCTTACCCAGAATCGCCCTGACAAGAGTCCTGATTGTTGCCCAGGGCACACACCGTATTCGCTCCGTTTTGTGGGGCCCAGATATGTCCAATGATATCACGGCACTTCTGGTTATCAATCACCCGAACTTCCGCCTCAAAAAGTTGCTTCTGCGAGGGTCCTGCATGCCGGGTGGCTCCGTAGCCAATAATTCGACAGGATTCTAGGGGATTTAAAGAATACTAATGAAGAATCCTTATAGGTTGTGAGGAGGGATATACCATTTTGATCTGGTTGCATTCCCTGTGGCGGCAGTTGGGCGAATTGAAGGTCGGTGCTTAGATAACTCCAGTAGCGACGTTTCATATACAAGAGAGCAATATCATTCCGAAAGTTGGATCTGCAATGAAAGAAGTAGTTCCTATAATTCCTTGGCATAAAATCGTATAATAGAGAAAAAGTTAAGTAGAGATCCCTAAATATTATATGTTTTAAATAAAATTCAAATAAAAACGTAAGCTAACGTCTTGAACTATCAAATATCATTTGACATTGATCTTTTATCTCCCTTTTTTTTGGGAGTATTAAACTTGACTTGATTACTCACGGCTGGAAGTAAATATACTCGGCGCTTTCCAGACCATATGGTTCCAGCTGGCCGATGTTTTCGATGTTCTCATAGCCAATGAAAGCAGCGATATTGTGAATATTCCTAAAAATAGACAGTAACCAGACATGAATTACAGTGTTCCCATAGCTTCTCCCGACTTACTTTCTCCAGACGCAGTGAGCTGCGGACAATATCCAGCGATCGCTAATCAGGCTTCCGCCGCAGAAGTGCCGATACGATGATCCGCTTGTGCCATTTCCCCGAATCACATCTTGCAGGGAGACCATAAACGGATATTTACTTGGGCTACCTTTAAAATGGAACTCAGGGGATTTTTAGTTAGTATTCATAGCATCCTAGTTCAAGATATACTGCCCACGGTTGACACGATCCTGCCGCCGACAATGGGAACCGCCTGGCAGGAGAACATGAAGCCGAAGAACAGCAGGAAAATCCATCCCCAGGGGCTGAGATCTAAGGCTGCCTTCATGGTTGAGCTTTGAAAAGACACTGAGATATGACCGTCAGCAGGTTGCTAATAGAGAACCAGCCACTGAGCAAATACACGTTATAAAGAAGCATTCTCGCGTGGACTGGAACAAGAGGCCAAGCTGTGCAAATATTTCCAACTCCAATGCGTTTGAGTTGGTAAATTGTTTTCAAATCTCAACGCACCGGCGTCAGCAAGAGCAATGTACGTATTCAATTTGCATAACTTACATATTCGGGCATAATGTGTTTGCTCAAGAGCTTCATAAATAAGGCTAAGTTTATTACTTTTTAATAATAGCATAATTTAATGAGAAGTAACGTGCACTGTTCTCTTTCTGACAGAGTGGCAACTCTGCAAATTCAAAATGGGCGATAACAAATCGAATTTAATCAATTTAATATAATAATAATGTAAAATTAAAAATATTTACAAATTAATAAGAGGAATAATAAATATTAATTAATATATATATTTAATATAATTAATATGTGTTTTTTCTTTAACGGTATTTTTTTATTCAACGGGAAAGGTGGTATATTTTTCAATAGATTAAAAATGTGGTATATTCCCTTGTCTTGAGCACAGTCACACTGTTGAAAACCTGCAATATTAGCAACAATTGCAAACATTTGTCTTTTTATTAACTTGCAGCGATTTAAGAGTGACTCCAGGCACTTCTAAGCCACCCAAGGTTACTCTACTCCAAGCTAATCAGGTAAGTGCAGGAGCAGGCCATGCCAAGTTGCCACAGGCCTAGTCACTTCCCGTATTCGGGGCTGCGCTGCAAAAGGCAAGGCCAGCTGCCCAGTATTTGTGTGGCGACCAGCAGGCACTCCTTCACCCAGCCGTCGCGATGATCGCCCTCAACCAAATGCATCGGGCGCTGCAGAGCGAGGCTATTCACATCGCGATTGGCTTTTTCAGAGACATCATGTCCCAGGGCGGCGGCGGCGGCAGCGGTACTCCGGCGGGCGGCAATCCCACGGCGCTCCAGGGCGTTGGCGGGGGCGTGGTCTTCAGCAAGGTCTTCATACAGCGCGACTACAGCGAAGGCACATCCGTAAAGTTCCACACGCGGTTACCAGCGGAACTGGATGGCATGGTAAGTAACCTTTCCTATTAATCCTTATCACGATTAATAATACCTGACCACAGATTGAGCGACACGTCTTCGAGGCCACCATTAATAGGCTAAACGAATTCTACGCCGAGGCGGAGGAGGGATCCTGCGGCACCTATTGCGAGGGCTGCATTGGCTGTATCACAGCCTACTTGATCTACATGTGCTCCGAAACGCACTACGAAAAGGTGCGTCATCCTTGTGAATACCTAAAAGTGCTGTCGAAATAATAGCTTCCATCCTCTGATATCTTGGTTTGTTAGCAAATATATATGTTAATATCAGTACGCAAAAGTCGTTGACATTTAACCGAACAACGTTTAAGATATTTGTGTACTTTTGTGCTTTACTGAAGGTTATTACTTTGCCACATAATAAGATAATAGCCTTAAATATTTGAAATCAATACATTTGGAGCAAAACTACTGTTTTGTTATTCATAAATTTGTTAGAAAAACTCAATTAATGAACAAAACAAAACCAATTATTTATGGAAAACTGATATAATTAGCCTGTCATGAATTTACATAGCTATTCTTTCGACCTCCACTGAATATAATCTCCCTCCCAATTCATTGTAATCTCATTTATCAACCACAGACCCTTCGCAAGATATCCAAATTTGTGGCTTCCCAAAACGAACGCATTTACAACCCCAAGGGCCTGCAATTGATTGATCCGACATATCGGGGACTTCGCGTCATAGAGATTACAATATTCGATCGTCCGGGGCGAACGTGACTTCCGCTCTCCCATTCGGCCAACGAGTTTTTCATGTGAGATCAACCAGCCACAGTCGCATCAACAGGAGGAGCATAAGTATGAGGATTAAAGAGAAGACCGTTTCAGCAAATATCAAGCAAAAGTCAGCGCCATTGTGTGTGTTTCCAAAAATTTAAGAAAGAAAAAACAAAAAACAAAGCTGTGGAATCAGCTAAAGCTTTATAACCTATAACCATATATGTGTGAGTAGCCTAGAGGCCTTGCTTGAAAATTGATAGCCTAATGAGTATCCCGTATCCCTTTGCAGCTTGGCGGCGCAGCGGCCAGAGCGTGTTCCCGGGGCATGCGACTTAGTCACCGGTGGTGTGCTGGGAGCACACCACCTTCGCTGCAGCCACGTACGATATGCTAGATTAGCCGTTAAATATTAGCCAAGGCAGGGTGTACGGCCAGTTAGTTAGTATTTATGCATTATCAGGCAAGCGCCGGCGCGTTGGCGCTCAGTACGTTAGTCATGTAAGTGAAAAGCTACCGAAACTGCATTTTGAGCCGAGGCGAGCATCAAACATATAAACACATTCGCATATGTTACCATTGTTCCAGCGAGATTTGTTTGATTTTGTAATCGGAAATTGTATACACCTTGTTTGTAAGTGTAGTCGTTACTAACATTTCGCCAGTCAAACGTTTTAATTTACATACGAGTACATACAACACATCGTTTTTGGACTTAATCAGACAAAGCATACGCATAACGTTTTCTATACAAAACTCTTACCGATTTCAACCGGCGCCAAATGAACTTACCCATTAAACAAGTGAAGAATTGTTCGATTTTTAATATAAATAAGCAACTTTGATTAATATAGTTGGATATCTTATAAGCGAAAATATATATATATATTGCCGTCATATAAACGATGCCTACAACTGTTTTTTTCTCCGTCTGGTAAACACCAAACGAAAGGCAAACACTTTGCAAAAAAAGTTGTGTTGTTTTTTGTACAAAATTTGTTTTGCTGATTTCTCATTGTTTCCTTTTATTTACTTATCTATCATCTCGGGCTGGGTGCTTTCCATTCTAGTCAAGTTTAGGGCAAATTCGGATATATAAAGCCGTTATAAAGGCCTGATGATAACAGTCACTTTTGTTAAACCCGAGAACAATGAAGCTAGCAACATATCTATTGGCAGTTGTCCTGTTCGCCGGATTCTTCCTGCTCCAGCCAACCTCTGCCCAGACCAATTCTACAACTACGGAGGCCACCACAACCACAACGACGACGACAACAACTGCCACGCCCAGCACTGTCCACAGGAAACATTTTACGGCCCGCAATATTCACTACAAAATCGTCCGGAGGATCCACGTCAACAAGAAAAAGTCTGGATAAAATCTACTGGATAAAAGGATCTACTTATAAAGCACATGGAAAATAAAAATGCATTATATTAATACGCACATGTTTACCTTCAAATTTTAGTGGGGAAATACATATATGAAACGCCTAGTTATAGCAAACTTCAATATTTAGTTAGCTTTTGTCAAAGCTCTTTGTCAAGTTCAAGAAAGAAGTACCAGAAATGTACTATGTGGGATATTTAAATATATGACAAATGTGAAAACAGCCATGACATATTATCCAGTTGTCAACTATGTAAATCCCTAGGAAGATTATAAACAAGATAAATATTTGCCACAGGTTCTCCGTTGATAAAAACCATCAAAATATTACTCTTATTCCTCGATTTTTAAAAGATAAATACTGTAAAATAATAGTTATTGTTTGATTTTAAATAATTCGTTTGAGTTATAATTGATTAATTTATATAGAACCGAAAAAGTACTCTTATTTCTTATTTTTTATAATAATTAAAGTCCCTGATAGGAATTGGCTATAACAAATGGCTGGAAATATGCTTTGCCCATCGCAGAACTCTGTGAATTGTCTGAGCATTTAGCTAAGAACTTGTTTATATTTCCAATAACTTGTATAACTTCATAAAAGTTTAAGTTACAGCCAAACTTAAATGATACAAGTTCTTTGATTTGCTATTTGTATATTTTTTAATAGATCTTTTAAAGCAACAAATTCATACGGTCTTTGATCTCAATTACATGGCTATACCAACTACTCATTCCTGTGGATATCATTCTCATTCTTATTCCTCAACGGCACCAACAAAACGTGTAACAATAAATAATATTATTAATCCGGGTTCCAGGGGTCCAAAGCTACCTCCATTCCACTACAATCATCGTATCCATTAGGCCAGCCAGCCTACTTGCCCGCATCGTTCATGTTCTTGGGCAGACTCAGCAGCGAATTGATCAGCTCCGAGTTGCGTTTTCTGATGGGTATCGGTTCGCCCAAGGAGTTCTCCAGGATCAAGGGATATCGACACAGATTGGCCAACTGTCCGGGTGTAAACTGTCCCGCATTGTTGAACCAGTCCAGCAGGTCGCGATTGTACTCCTTGCGTACGTACCGCTCCTCGTCGGGCATGGCCATGGCTCCGGAGGATCCGTAACGGGAAAAGATGGCCAGAAGCACCAGGACCAGAGCGAATGTGGCACGAGCCATTTGTCTGAGAAGCACGAAGGAGCAGCAACAGCGGTAACAGAGCACGGGACACCTGCAGCAGGGACTTGCGAATGAACGAGAATCGGTCGAGTCCCAGATTTATATAGGAACTCCGGACATGGGGCGACTTAGGTAAATCACAGCGGGAGGCCGTGCAAACCACGCAACCCAACGGCGTCAGTATCGGTGTCAGCTGCAGGACCAATACATGTCACCGACAGTCCTCCAGGATGCCTGGCAAATAAGCAGCGGAATCGAGTAGGAGAGTCGAGTTGGAACCACGCAAATATTTGATTATGCAGTGTTTTATGTGCCAACATGCAGCCAGGCGGGAACCAAATCCCATTGGGTTTCAGGGTTATTTGTCCAGGAGGACACTCTTCACCTACACTCTGAGAAACATCAACTCAAGCGCAACGTAGACTCCTAATCCTGTTGCTTTTTCTTCACAAAAATGTCCAATATTAAATAAATTAATATAGTCAAAGAATGGTAATGAACAGTCTTGTTGGAGTAACTCTAAAGTGTACGCTATTTCTATACGAATTCCTACTAAGTAAGGATGTAACCCATAAGTTTCTCCAAGTGTAGCGTGCGATTAATTTTAGAACGAGGGTCGTAAAAATAAAACCCAGTATTTAATATCTAATTTAATGGCTTGTGCGAAATTCCAGCTTGTTCTTTTGTTTTCTTACCAGACTGTGCAAATATGGCCAAAATATTTTGCGCAGACGTAATTGGCGAGAGCGTAAAGAAAATATTTGCGAGCCCAATTGTCTTGCCAACATATAAAACTCCCAGCCTCCGGTGGGTTAGCCAACAGATCAGCAGTATCCAACGCAAGATGAGGGCAGGACAACTGACACTTGGATTCCTAATACTGTGCCTTTGCATGTGGGCCACTTCGGGCACTAGCACTACAACGACCACGGAGGCCACCACAACGACCACGACAACGACAACGGCGGCCACCACAACAACAACAACAACGACAACCACCGCCGCTACCTCCTCGGTCAAGAAGAAGCGATTCCGGATCAGCAATCTTAAGTATTCGGCGACGCGCAGGATCAAGGTCTATAGGAGCACAACTACCAGCTCCAAAAGTAAATCGAGGCGGTTACGCAACCGTCGGCTCGTCAGGGTCTTGAAGCGGAGTAACACTCGGGGATAAGTTCCCAATTTGCAGACAAACTTGCCCATTAAAGCAATAAATTTTACATTTCCCGGAATAATCTATTTGATTCCATATTTCTTAGGAAAGGATTTAAAGCTAAATTAATACATCAATCCATTTAGGTTTAAGGACCACAACTCCAATCGTACATAGATCAGTATGTTGGTATTGTTAGACTTGCAACGCTTACACTTTGGGTGTGAGCAGAGCAACTAGCTGAGTCTGTCTTGAGTTGAAGTTCCTAAGAGATGATGCCTTCAAGGTTAAAATGGTTTATTGTTGCGCTATATCTTACAAGTAAATAATAATCTTAATGCTATTGGGAAAAATGAATTGATTCCTTAACTATATTCACCTTTAGGACATATGACTCAGTTACTTAGCCAACTTTCTTTGTTCGAAATCAACAGGTAATCCTGTCTAGCATGGCAGTGCGCAATCAGACCCAGACCCCTGACCGCTACCATCATCCTTATCCCTGTTCAATGACTTCACGTGCGCCAAAAACATTGACCCAACTCTGCCCATATAGGCGTAAACATCAGCTATACTATATGTATCTTTAGGGGGTGGGAGTGGGTTTTATGATGACTATAACTTGCCATGCCATGCAGCTACATTACCGCCGTTTTTGATGGCCAAGGCTCGGCGTCGTTCACTCCTGCGATTTGTTTGCACTGCATTTGTGACCATTTGTGGTTCGACCCCAACCCAAGATCAAATCCCGGGTTCGTCCATCGGACGCTAGCATTTAACGGTCGTGTGATTTCTAGGTACACATAAGTATAACACGCATGGGTTCGATTTCGTTTGGGATGTCATTACCAGGAGCGTTTCCCGGTTATAAAAGGTGGAAGACTTCAAACATTAAAAAAATAAGAGAAAAGAAGTTCCTATATAAAATTATTCATTGCCTTCTTTCACTAGAAAATCCTAGCATCCTTGTCAGGAAATAACTAATTAGTTTTCTGAGCAATTTGTGTAATCAAATTTAGGCAACAAATTTATCAAAATCATTCTTATTTGTCTGTATTTAAGCTTCTTAAGTTCGTCTATTATTTACTCAAAATTCGCTCCTGTAACCAGCCGAAGATGATTCGGCGAAGGCGCCGCAAACACTCATCCTGCACGCGCCCGGGGATACCGGGACGGAAGACTGCGCCATTCACCAATTACGCGCCATTCGCTGCGGTGTCCTTAATTTCTTAAAAAGCGTTTAAACATCTAATGAAAGCATTTGGGGGGCCCAGCGATTCCTGCTCAGTCAGTTGGTCAATTCAGTTGCGTTTGGCTTTCCACCGTGTGCGGTTCGGTTCGATTCGGTGTCCTTTAGTCCGGGGCTTGCTTGGCTCACTTGCAGGATTATGTCATTGCAGCCATGGCGAAGATAATCTCCACGATCAAGGCCATCCTCACCAGGATCATCTTCAGTGCTCACAGCCTCTTGGCCATTTGGCATTTGGTCATTATCAAGGAGGATCATAAATACTGGACACTATGTGGACCCCTGCTGCTGCTGCTCCTCGAGGGCATATTTACTATTATGATCAAGAAGACACAGGAGTGGCGCTGGTAAGAAATATCCTGATCCTGATACGTTCTGGATCTGATTTATTCCCGTATACCGGAATGTAAACAACTATCGTTAAAACTGACGTCAGCCAGCTGGCTTTGATTTTCAATTAAAAGTGAAATCATGTGTTTAATGTGTGGCTAACCATACCACCCACACTTCCATGAAACCCACAAACTCAGCAGCCACTCCTCCACACTTGGAAAAAAGTATTTTTAATTCGATATATTCACCTAAGTTTTGAAATTAAAAAAGGTTACGGATATTATAAAGTCTAAAAGTTAACTAGATAACTTGTAAAGTTATTTTAAAGTTTTGGAAAGTGAAGAAACTTTAAGAATTTTAAATGGTTTTATTTTCAAAATATATATCACATAATATTTACAATTACATATATTGGTGCAATCAATTTATAAGAGTTAATAATTTAACTAAAACAAACAACCCCTCACTGATACAATATTCCTATTACCTTTTTACATTCATGATGATTAAATTTCTATAAAAATGCTTTTAATTCTGGTTTTGTAAGGATGCGAAAGATAATTTCCAAATATTATAAATATTCTTTCTTTATTCCTGAACATATCCTTTAAATTTTAAATAATTTTTAGATTTATTTTGAGTGCAGAATGTCCACCCCAAGCACCGTAATAGTAAAAACTTTAATGGAATTTCGTGTGGAGCGGGTGGGTTTGGTTTGGTTGGAGGAGGGAGGATTGTCTTTCGATTCTTGTTTACCTTTTGGCGCATCACCCAGACTTGTTGTTTGTTTTGGCTATTCCACCGCAGCCCGTGAAACCTCATTTTGTGATATCCCCCGTCCGCAGGTTCTGCCCCTCGGTGTTCCTCTACCTGAGCAGCATTGTGCCGGCGATATGGCTCCTGGAGCTGGACAAGGTCGATCGGCGCCTGGCCGCCAGGAACACCTCACTAATTATTGCCAATGTCTCCGGCTTGAGCAACTTCAGCAGTCCGCTGGTCAACAACTCCAGTCTGCCGGACAGCAACATCAGCGGCATTGTACCCATGGCGAATCTGTTGGGCCAAGCCGGGGTTAAGCTCCCCCATATAAGTAGAGCTACCCTGACCACCCTCATCGAACAGTTCCTTATGCTGATCCTGATCGTGGGCCGTTGGCTGCTGCCCAAGGGGGATCTCACGCGGGACCAGCTCAGCCAGCTGCTGCTGGTCTACATTGGCACGGCGGCGGACATTATAGAGTTCTTTGACTCTTACAAGGACGACTCCATAGCGGAGATTGGATTTCTGGTCTTTCTGACACTGGGCATCTGGTCCTGGAGCCTCATGCAGTTTACAATAGTGCTCTCGGCGACGAGAGGACGAAGACCTCGGGGTAGTGGACATAACAAGGAGGAGTAAGTAAATCTGAATTGGGAGACATCGGCCATCCCCAGGAATTGCCTAAATTGTTTATATTTCAAAGGCATACGGACTGTTGCCAGAACTGCTGCTGTGGCATCGATGTGTGGGGCATTGTGCTCAACGTGATCCTGCAGGATGCGCCCTTCCTAACGTTCCGCTTGCTGATCATCTTCCAGTACAATATTATAAACTACATGAATGTCTTTTTCACCTGTGAGTTCTTTGCTTACATATTTTCATTGAATACTTATAATGTTTTTTCACCACCTTTTTCTTTAAGGCAAAAACTCCTTGGTGATTATCCTGCAGCTGTATCGCCTCTACGTGGTCAATGCAGAGTTCTGGAAGAATCGCCGTGAGAGTCGCATGGCCAAGGCGCGTCAGTTCCAGTCGCGTCGTAAAGTTCAGGATGCGGATCAGAACAGCATCTATATGATATCCAATGAAAGGGGTGGCGATATCAAAAAGAAGATTAAAAAGTAAGGATAATCTCTCTGTTAAATCTACCTTTAAGAGCTCATTTTTTTATATAATCTCAATCAGGGCCAAAGACAGGGACTATGCCGAGCAGGAGACTGGGTACAGCAAAAAGAAAAAGGACAAGAAGGACAAGTAAGTGGTTTCTCTCTTCTACAGGCAGATTAACTCTGATTCACCGGTCGTTCTCAGGAAAAAGCGTAAACGCAAGGACACGGGCTACTCCACGGCCAGCTCGCAAAACCTGTACTCCACCAAGGCGAGCGGCACGGACAAGGAGTCCCGGCGCAAGGACAAGAAGGGCAAGAAGTCCAAGCGCCACTTGAGCAGCTCGCCCAGTGACTGCGACCTGGCCAAGAGCAAGAAGCGCGGCAAGGGCGCAGACAAAACCGATAAGAAGTAGGTAATGCCTGTGGACTTCGATATTGACCATTTGACTATAACCTGTATCCATTCCCCCAGGAAGACCCGGAAGATTGAGGCGGTGGTAGAGGAGTCGAGTAGCTCGAGCAGCAGCAGCAGCAGCTCCGACTCCAGCAACTCCACGCTGCCCAGCTACGAGGTGATCGACGAGAAGAAGGCCCGGCGCCGCAAGCGCCGCGGGAGCAGCAGCGACACTAGTTCCGGGGACAGCAGCTCGGACAGCTCCTCTTCCTCCTCCTCAAGCTCGGACTCGTCCTGAAGCGTGTACTCCTTGGACCAGTGCCCGTTGCGACGTTGGAAAACTGTTTTTGTGGCAGCCACCTGCCTGGAGCGGGTGGTATTGGCCGCGGCCCTCTGACCCAGAGAGGCTGCTCTTTTGTGGGACCCCCAAAATGGGAAGGTCGAATACTTTGTCATTGAAACATTGCGCTTTAACCAGGGAACTATCATTAGTTCGAGTTTTTTGCAGTTAGTAGAATGAAAAACCTATATTTAATCATATTTTAAGAAAAACTAAAGTTTATTAGGATGCTTACGTTTAGAGGAAAGACTGCGCTTCCAATATCTAAGCCCAAACTCTAGCTTGTGTTATTTTCCTGGTTAGAGCCAGATATCTTTTGATATATTTGTATAAACAAAACTGTATTTGAATAGATAGTAAAAAGCGCGGGCTGCACTGCAATAAGTTGGCAGCTCCAATCTGAATGCCCACTGCGTTCTCTCAATTTTTTATGCTCTTGGCTCCACTCACTGTAATGTCACTGCTGTGGGGCTGCTCTCTCTCCCACTCTCTCCACGAAAAGCTTAGCAACGCGAACAGCTGCCCGCCAAAAACAACAGCAAAGCTAAACTTTTGTTGACACACAGATGTGGAGGGAGGGGGGGATGTGTGTATGTGAGGTGTACTGGCTTGGGGAACGGCGGGTATGGGGCTTGTATGCTGTCAGTTGGAGATTTTTCGTGAGCGTGTTTTTATTTGTAATAGCACAATAGTTGCTGCCGAGTGTCGAAGCGCTGCGGACGCGTTCTTCGCTTCGTTTTTCGTTTCCGTTGCGGGCTTCTTTTTCGAAAAACTCGCGTCGCGTAAAAGCTTCTTGTTGTTGTCGTCGAGTGTGTAAGTTTCAGTGGGTGTGTGTGTGTGTGTGTGTGAGCGTGCTTTGTCGGATCCACCACATATATAATATATAGCTATATGTACATTTATGCGTGATATATGGTGCTGCCTATTAAGAAAAGTTCTTAAAAAGAACTCTTGGAAATATCTCGAATTAAACTTTTATATATCGCTATGTAGGCCCCCCTCAGGGTTCAACCAACCCCCCCCAGTGAATCAGAACAACAACAAGTATCTCGTTCTAAAGCAAACAAAAATAATTAACTATTTAAAAAGAGGGCCAATAAAGCGGTTGCCAAGCCGATTAAATATGAAATGATAATAATGAGGCAGCCAGCAGGTGTGAATTATTCTTTTTGTTTGCATCCGAAATAGAGACAACCTTTGAATAATTCAATTAATTGTGACAAATATCTGGCGATTGCGAATTCCCTCGACAAATTGCCACAATTGTACACCCCACAAAAGAGACAGACTGCTACATATATAGAGTATATATATGGTTATATATTTTGTCGAATGGTGGGTGGAGTGAACTGGACAGAATCACGAACTCAAAACACGTTCACGGCCTTAAAGTTCACAAATTATAGCTCCTTGGACTCCTCGGCCATCCGCAGTTGATGTCGTTTTCATTTCTTCAGCTGAGTTACCTGAGTTACCTGAGTTACCTCAGTTCGGCGGCACACGCGTGCTGAAGGTTAAGGTGGCTTCGTCTTACAAGCTCCCACGCCCTCTTCGGGCCCCACCCTTAAGACGTCTTAAGCCCGCCACTCTTCCCTCTCTCCCACCACAAGCCTGCACGTGTTGTTTTGGTTTCGCGCTTTGTGTTAGCCCACCTCAACCCACAGGCAACAGCTTTTGTCCAAAACGTATCGCGCTCTTAGCCAAATGCTCCAGCTCTCTGCTCTCAGTTAGCCGGTTTTCAAGCTAAACATTCCGCTGAAGCAACAGGGGGAAAAACCAGGGGGTAACAGGGGAAAAGACAGAGAGAAATACTTGGAAATCACAAGTTTTTATTTCTGAAAGCAAGATAATCTTGTCTATAGCCTATCAAATATTAAAAAATAACCGAGAAAATAATCTGATTATTATAATCTAACAAGCTGTGACACTTGTCAGGGCAGGGGATATGACACAACAAAACCACAAACCATAATTACAAGCTTATAAACAATGGCGTATTATTACCATGATTATGGTTTGCAAATCCCAATGAATCAAAATAATCTAAATATTCAAACAAAGGCATGTATCATATATAAACCATAAACAGTACTTCAATTGTTGACACAAGCGATTGTCTATCATTTCCTCTACGCAGTTAATAATCACTGTTCGGGTTCAACATGTGTTTCATTTCACAAAGCCTTAGTCTTAGTATATCTACTTATGTATACATATAAGCTAATATAGCAACATGTTGTTGCTATGCCGCAGAGAATGAAAAATGCTCTTAATGTTTTCCCTCAGTGGAGTGGATTATGTGCCGGTTTTCCATCAAAGTCCAAAGGTTGCCTGCCGGTGACAGTTGCCAGAGGCCTAATCAAGGCAGACCATTTGCCGGCCAGTAATTAATCTCGGGCGCATCGTTTAGGCCCATTGGGAGATGGGAACATTGTAATTAGTAAAGAGAGTATCTTGTCAAAGCCGGCCCCGAGTGGGTTAATTTAATAGTTGCCACCCCATCAAGGTCAGTGGCGGTCAGGGTCGCTCCATCGGCAGTACAGTTCCTCATTGGCCACAGCCGAACATCCGACAGAACCTTTTGTATGGCCTGATCCACGGTCTGCAGATACAGCTACAGATACAGAAACAGCTACAGATACAGATACAGCTTCAGATACAGATACAGGTACAGATATACATAATAAACATTAATTAATACTCGATTTGCATAACTTGTTTACCGACCGCTTGTCGCCAAACAACTCGCATGGAAATTATACAAATGTATTTTCAAAAGTGAAATTGATGTGCGGCTGGCGTACGCTTTCGTTGGGCGGGGTGGGAAATTTGAATACCATTATCACATCCATTGTTTACGAAAATAAGTTGACACTCTGATTAGTAATTGCAAACAAGCGGGTGGATAATAAAAGCTCTGCTATCTGTCTGCTATCTTGTGGCTCCAAATTCGTCTCTTCTTGGTTTGGTTGAATAATTAATGTACGAACGTATTCTCTCGAACGGAAGACAAAAGGATAAGGTTGAGGCAATTTCCCGTTGCTTTTGACCCAGTTAAGACAGCTGGCCTTACGCAGTTCACTGCTTATCAGGCAGTGACCCATTAATGCGTGGAAATAATTTATCGCTTAATGCCGCAGTTTCCTTGCCGCTGACCTCTTATTATTCGGTTGACAGCTGTTTTTAATGCCGTTTTATTGAGCTTTCTGATTCTGTTTCAACGTTGTTTTACGGCTCAAGTACCTCGAATAAAATAATAATACCTATCTTATCATTTCGAATAGTTCTTGAACCTGAAAAAGTGCTCTCTTCTGATTAACGCTCGTAATCATTCGTTACGGTTGATTTCATGGGTGAAATGCGGATAGTTATCCATTCATATTTAAATGTGGGCCTTGCGGCTTGGCGGCCTTATGTCATCGCCCCGATACAAAGAGTATTGTTCCGCTTAATTGCACAATAACAGGTGAATTACTAGACTATTCGGGCATGCAAGCTGCGCCCGAGCCCCGAGTTCACGTGGCTGCAACATGCGACAAATTAATTAGCATGCCGAACGCCTTGCGTGCTATGCTGCTGGGCAACCGGCCAACAATCCAGCAAAAGGCAGTCATGTTAGCTATCCCCAACCCGATTATTATGCATAATAAACGGCTATTTCCAGCTGACAAATATGCACTCGCTTAGCAGATTGTTGGCAAGCAATTATGCATCATAGATTGCACTTGGGCGATCTAAGCGCGATAATCGCACATTTTGGGTCGTCAATTACACAAACCCTTTGGTTGATGCAACTGGTGTTCCGATAAGGAGAGTAGCGAGGCAAACAAAAGACAGACCCCAGCCGATGCATTCGGGAGCGACAATAAAAGCGACTGGTCAAAGTCCACGCGGCGTATGAGTAATCTCGTCGAAGAGAGTTCGTATTAAGCATACGCCTCATTACCACAACGACTCGACTGAAAACCACAACATGGTCAACCACTGCAACGGCCGCTCTCGCCTGAGTTCAATATATATTGCACAATTTATTTTGAAAATCTTGTCGTTGGGCATTAGATAAGAAAATGTTTTTCTGCCCTGCGGAAACGGTTTACCATGCGAAATGGGACTTACGTGAGTTTGTGCGCATCAACAAGTTAAAACGTTCAGGGAAAACAAGTTCAACCCTTATAGTTTTCATTTCTTATAAAACAGTATTTAGTATTTTGATTTTTTTATGATTTAAAAAGGAAATTGGAATGTTTAGAACTCGTTTGGTTAACATAACATTAAACAACTTCCATAATTGGGGGATAAACAATTTTTTTTCTTTTAGGACAATAGTTTAAAAGATTCAGAAGGAATCCTTCCAAAACTGAAGGATTTTTTAGAATGATTTCATTTCAAACGAAACAATTATAAAGTTCAAATGTTCTTATAAATATTTATAAACTTTATCACAGCTGGTGATTAAAGCGACATAGACAACAATGTGTACTAAACAAATAACAGAAAATTTAGTCTTTCTTTCTGGACACAGTCCATTGCGTTTAATGGGCCTTCACCTCATTGACTGGTGGTGACAACAATAGTCGAGTATGGATTTAGTTTATTTGAGAATTAGCATTTTTTGTACACCATAAAGTATGCTAAGTGCCGGCTGTCAATAGAGTTCGCAGCCCCCCTTCAATTGGCATAAATAAATATTTGATTGTGCCGGGAATCGCTGAAAGGTACATAGCAAGTGCCCTTTGCACTAACAGGCCGTGAAATTAATTAAAGAAATTTCCATAAAAACCAATTTGCCTTTCTTATCCCCAAATCGCGCTTTGCTATTTAGATAAAGACACACTTTCTTGTTCTTCAATTAGAGCGAATCGCCTGTGGATCGTCCCAACTGCCAAGTTGGTCGCACTTAATGAAACAATGAACGATAAGACAAATGAATTGAACTTTTCGTTGTCTCCAATTGCCGGGAATCAGAGCTAGAGGCAGACAATTGTCCGTTCCCCCGGCCACTTTGGGGTAGAGTACTTGTTGCCTCAATTCGACCAGAGCAAGTGCCAACTACACTCATAGTAGAGGTCTAGGGGCTGCAAATAACCGCAGTCGCAGCCGCAGGCCTCGCCATTGGTATCGCCAAGGTGCCGTTCCAGTCCGGCCCAGATTTCCAAGGCGAGCGGTGTGCATTTCTCCGGTCCCCAGAATCAAATGTAAGTCGAGCCGCCCGAAGTGCGGGTGTGCCGGGTGTGTGTGTGTGAGTGTGCGGTTGTTATTGGCATAACTCGACGTTCAACTTGTGGAATTTCATAATGTGTCGCCATGATAATTACACTGGTCGGCGTAAGAGATGGACCTACTGTTTCTGAAAGTGGTTTTTGTAATAAACAAGTGTTCCACAAAGAAAGTGTTAATTATTCCGAACTTTAATGAATATTTTAAGTAGCGCACAGGTAACATTTTCAGTTTAGCGTCACTATTCGCGTTTCCCTCTGAAGGACAACCAACCCCAGCTAACTGTCGGATTTGCATACATTTATTGAGAGTGTAAGGCGCCTGCAGCATATTGCGGCATTCTAAGCTATAAATAGCTTCTGTGGCGAACACAAAAGCGATGGGAACGAATGTTTTCCTCTGTTTTTCCTCGGTCGAGGCGAAGCGGAGACGACCCTCAACTTGAACCTGCACGGGCTGCCATAACCTAAGGGCATTACAAGCGGCACGTCACTGTCATTATGCGGCAGCACCACCACTCGACATTATATCTGACATTTGTTGCTTTTGCATCTAATTGGATTGCGGGGGGCAGGCAGGCAGGCAGGCGAGCTGGTCGTACGTTATAAATATCATTGTTTTGTGGCTACCAGAAGCATTTTAGAACCGACATTAGGCAGCACACAGAAGTGTTAAGAGGGTAAAGATCGAATATGAGTGAATTCTTTATTTATTGGAATTGGGAAATGAAGCTTTCTCTCTCTCTACGTAGAAGCCACAATCTGCTTAATTTTCTACAAAAACTAAACCAACATTTGGACAAATAATAACTGCGTAGAGAACCATAAAAATCCCACTGTATCCCTTATCAGTGAAATTCCACCAGATTGAAAATCAGCTTAGTGCTAGATAGTTTTCAAGTGTATACATAGATAAGTGGCATTACTAGTGCTCTACACATCCGGTCTTATCTTAATAGGGTTTTCTAAAGCTCTCGGCTTTGAGGTCACACTTTTCCAATGTATGTACATAGCTACATAAACCATGGCTTATACTTCATATATATGCATATCTTAAAATTGGGATTATGTGGGCAACCGAAGTAATGTTTTCCTTAGCTTTCACCAACTAAGTTATAGTTCAAAGTTTATAGGCACTATTTTTGCGCGTGGCCCACGCGTCGTATAAGTAATTTACTGCAGGCGCCGCCAAGTGAATATTTATTTTTAGTCCGTCAGTTTGTTTTTCTTTAGCCAGAGAGAGAGAGAGAGAAAGATAGAGAAGCCCAGCCCGGCAGCGACTGCATTTGAGCGCATTGTTTTTAGACCAGTGGCCACCATCGACATTGACAAATTGCATCCGCCAGTGGCCAGCATATGATTAACTATCAAATTCTCCGTTGAACTTGCAGATAGCAGATAGAGCCGTCCGCAGCATGGTGTTTCCGTATTAATTACCTCGAGTAGGAAGTTGGGAAATGTTCGCCAAAAGATCAGAACCAAACCAAGAAAGTAGTGCCTGTGAGGGCAACCCTTCAGCGGAAGATGACGCCATGAAAAACAAGAACCTGAAAAACAATAACAGAAACGGAATCGGAAACAGAAGCCCCCGCTGCGAGTCGCCGTTGCAGGAAATCGATGAACATTACGTCTGCGACATTGCCATGATGCGAATTGGCGGAGAGGAGGGTCTGCCACGTCCAGTGACACATAATGCGACAGCAGCGGATGATGACTCACAGCCATCGGAGCTGATACAAGCCAACAATGCAAGTAGAAACAATGGGAACGAGGTGGAGATCGATCGGCAGGAGGAGGAGCAGGCGGTCAGCGATCTGGTGCGGTCGAGCAGTGCCGGTGCTCTCATGGAGGCGTAAGTTGGATTGGGCACTCTTTTAAGTATTCATGGCTAATCTGGATAACTGAATCCCCCCACTTAGAGACAGCAAGAATGGAGGGAGTATGCGTGTGGTCTTTGGCATCTTGGTGCGACTGGTTCTTCCGCTGGCGAATGGCGTGGCCAGGGGCATCAAGGGCATTCGCGATGTGCGCGTGCTGAGGGTGCTCCAGAATCTGGCCTCCAGCAGACAGGCCCTCACCAATCTGGTGGCCTTCGCGGCCAACACTATCTCGCTAAATCTGTCCTCTGTTCAGGGTAAGTCGCGCGCTTTATAAATAAACAAAGTGTGTCAAAGCTCGCTGGTCTAAATATAGTTTCCTTTTATAGTTTCAAACCGCATGGGGCCACTACTGAAACTCCTTAAGATGCGCAAGTCGCAGGATGGCCTTGAGAGTCTTCCGGATACACTTAGTGCTCCCTCCACACCCTGCACGCCCAGCAGTCCGATGCAGGGTCCGCCCCTTTACAGCGTTCGCTCGGATGCGCCCAGCTGTTGCACCCTCAACATCCTGGCCGAGCCGCCTCCAGGTCAGCCCATCCGGGCGGACATTGTGCTTATCCACGGACTGCACGGATCCCTGGTGAATACATGGAAGCAGGGACTGTGGCAGAACGATCGCAAACCGGTGGAGTTCGAGAGGCCGCCACGTCCGCCGGTGAGGCCGCCCAAGCGACCGCGACACTCGCGCAGCGCCGCCATTCATCCGGCTCCCAGGGAGAAGCGGGCCAAGTTCGCCTCCCTCAACCGACGTTTGGACACTCCCGATGATGCTCCAGTGCGGCAGCGAACACGGCTGCAGCGATCCGTGGCAATGCGGCCGGAGGACTTCCAGTTCAATGCTTCCGACAGCGATGATGGCGAGGAGTAAGCTCAAATACAACCGTCCTACTTCTGGCTGTCCTCTTATTAATGTTCTCCATTCCTCAGCTATGCTTATGTGTGCGGTGAACCCGAGGATATCCAGATGTGCGAGGGCATCGAGTACAGCTTCCCCACGTTCCGGCTGCGGATGCACGACAACAGCCGGCTCCTGCCAGCCGAGCTGGAGTCCATGTTGCAGGCGGATGGCAGCGAAATGTCTGGCACACGCGGCCAGAGCTCTCGCCCGCGTACCACCTCACCCGGCACGCCACGAAAGTCGGCCCGCAGAAGCAAGCCCTCGCCGGACGATCCCAGCTACTCCAAGTGCTGGCCGGGTGACTGGCTGCCACTGGATTGTCCCGGCGTGCGTGTGATTGCCGTTAACTACACCACCGACCAGTACCTGTGGCGGCCGCTGTGGAAGAGCAAAGAGCCGCGATCCAGCCTCATCCAGCGCTCCCGAGAGATGGCCGAGCTGCTCATTCAGCAGCGTGTGGGTCATGGCCACCCCATCATCTATGTGGGCCACTCGAAGGGTGGCCTGTTCATCAAACAGATGATTGTGGATGCCTGGGAGTGCGGTCGTCCGGCCATGACTCCGCTCTGGCGCTCCGCCCGGGGCTGTTTCTTCTACTCGGTGCCGCATCGGGGATCCCACCTGGCCAGCATCAAGGCGCCGCTGCTCTCGCGATCCGTAGAGCTGCTGGAGATTGAGAAAAGTAAGCAGAAATTGAGTTTTTAGAAGGCTTATAAGTAATTTTATGAATCCTTTATAGACAACAAGTACCTGTTGGACCTCCATAGGCGATTCGCGGGTCTGTATCACCTGGGTCACCTCAAGATCGAAGTGTTTAGCTTTGTGGAGACGGCACTAACGCTCATGTCCGTGTTGTACTTGCGCATTGTGGGTGTGGACTCGGCAGGTTGGTGTTTAGTAAGGGAAAACTAAGGAACCCTATTAATCTGTATATATTCCCCTGTTAGATCCTGGCATTGGCGATGTCTGTGGCATTCGTCTCGATCATCGCGAGATCTGCAAGCCCCGTGGACGGGATTGTATACTGTACAAAGAACTGGTGAAAATGATCGAGAAGGTGTGCTGAAGAATGCATTATACGCGTGTAAAGTATATTGTATTAGGACCTGATCCATTTGGAACCGAATTGTGAATAGAACCTGGCAACTCAGAGATGTCATGATAATTACGCGTACCTAAATGCTTAATATTAGAGCGTCGCTTGTTGTTTATAAATAGTGCATAGCATAATTGTTTTATTACCTTTAATTCGCTTATCCATAGCTAATAGCTCAAGTTAGTTATTTTTAAACACACTTTGTTGCCTCTAGTTTAAGCCTCAGACCGGAGAGCATGCCGTCGGTGGGTGTCCAATGATAATTTTGCAAATTTTTGTGATCGATTGTGATCATTTTGAAGCACTTTGTTGTGATGTTATCCCCCCTCAACAAACCACCCGTGAATACGTTATTGATATTGTAACATATATATGTATATATATGTATATTTAGTGTTTGATAGTTCTATGAATGTCTTTATCTATGTATAAACCGAAACCCACACCGCTGTAAAACGTTACCAACGACTAAAAAAAAAATGATGCATACATATGAGAGTTTCCAGATATTTAAACGGTCGATGTTTTATACCTAATTGATAAGTACTAAAATACTAAAGCCAATAAATATTGTATTTTATAAACCTTTCTATCAGAATACTTGGAGGGTTGGTTTAAAGGGGTTTTGTTGGTTAAGCTCTATAAATAAAACACATTGGTTTTGTAGGTTTTTCATCATAACTTATTTGTAGTATATTTTCCCAATAGTTAAGGTTGCATTCATTTCTTTCTTTGCCATATCTTCTTCCGTATTCTCTAAATAAACACCGAGCTCTCTTACATTTTTTTCCTTTTAGACTCTTTTAGCCGCGCCATAAGGCTCTCTTTCTGGCTCATTACATTGTGGCTTTCTTGGCTGGATGTATGATGCCAATTTTTTTTTGTTGTTCTTGCCAATTTACTTGCGTCGAAATCTTTAACACGAACCGTTGGCAGCTTAGTTGCTTCAAATAATTAATTTCGCACGCATACGCATATACAATGCTTATAAATTGCATAAAAAATACATTAGTTTTGTTGTTTATCGTTTCGTTTTGTTCAAAATATTCCATTTCGGATGGTAAAAAAAACGAGGAAAGCAAGCCTAAATTACAAAAAATTTAGTTATTTGCCACTCTACTAATGAGGTATACAAAATGTGGACTTAAATGCGAACTAAAATTAACACAAATAATAATAAAAAATATATATACGCACGTAGACTTAGTAGAGAGTGCTAGGAGCAGCAGTATCGCCAAATATAAGAACATAATAATTGTTTGCTTACAATTTTAGTGGACTCTTAGTTATTGAGTGGTTTCCGTTGGCCAAAAACCGTTGCAAAAGTCGCAAAACGCGTTTCTATGTCTTCCTAATCCTTAATTTCTTTATCTCTTTATTGTTTTTGCGCTTAAATAATTTAAACATTTATCACATCCACTTACACGGCGATCACAATCGCAGCTATTTTACTTAATTTCTCCATATCTCCATTTTCTCATCCTTTTTGCCATTCCTTCAAAACAGGCGAAAGAGTTTTCATTTTTTCGTTTCTTTTACTTTTTCCAAAACACGTACATTTATATGGATTTCTTATGCCTAATTATATAACTTTAGTACATACATTTTCTTGTCTGCCTTTTGCTTTTGCATATAATAGTGTTTTTAGTTCATTTGTTGTGTTTTTTTTCTTTCGTGTATTCTTAATTTTTTCGTAACGTTTAAAATGTTTTATATTTCTTTTTACTAGGAATTTTGAGTTGTTCGTTCGGAATATATATATGTATTTTTGCGTTTTGCTTAAATGCCTTTCGTAGGTTAAAGTTCATTTTGTGGCTTTGCTGTGACACATTTGCTTTGTAAATTGTAAAATTATTCCGTTTATACATCGATGACTACTACTTCTGGTGTCAGACTTGTGGCCTTATTCAGCTTGAACACAAATTAGAGATTGTTTTATTTACTGACTGATGATGGTCTTTGTTGGGCTGGATAGAGAGAGAGAGTGACTTAGTTAGCAACACTAACTGGGCGCTCGAGATGTGAGACTACTTTGAACGTTGCATCTGCTTGAGTGGGAAGGTACTATTGTTAATATAGTTCTGTCGGTTTCTGTATCTGCCTCAGGGGCGGGGAGGGGGTTCGGTCTTAAAGGTAACCTTTTTGCTATTTAATTATTTGTTGGTATTGCACTTAGACTCTAAATACGTATACAGTTACAGTTACATCTTTTTTCAAACACATTTCTCGTTCACATCGAATTTATGATTCATACATTCAGATATAATTTCGTATTTAAAACTTGTCTTCAATACGAGAAAGTCCTCCTCCTCAGTGTCCTTATGAGTGTGTGAGTGTGTTTGTGTGCGGTGTATCTGTGCAATGCGTACTGTGTCTGTGGAATGTTTTTCGACTATATTTGGGTTTGGGGGTCCTGTGTATGTGGCTGTTCTTTTGTATCTCTCGTAACAATTATCGCATCTCGTTTCACACTGAACAACAATACACACAAATTCCTACCGGAGAGAGCCATCTCAGCTACTAGCTAATGTCCTTTGTTACAAACTCATCTCGTTGTTTGGCTACTTTAACTTTTCCCCCACAATTGTTGTGTCCTGTCAAAAACTAATGCCAGAACCTTGTCCGGGTCTGAGTGTGTGTTGTGTGTGTGTTTTTGGCGTAGCTACAGGTTTTTGTCGAGGTACGGTTGCTGAATTTAATATACAATAAGGTTGGTTTACTATAAGATTTTACGGATTTTGTGGCTTATCATAGTTTTATGCAATATGTGTGTGTGTGTGTTGGGTGTGAGAGCGAGAGCACAAAAAACAAAGAATGCAAAATGAATATAATCAGGTACATTTGATATATCGGTTGTATAAACAAAACAAAAATGCAGCCGTAAATATGCGGAAATTAAACATTTAGTTTAAATAATAAAAAAAACATCTGCAAATACAAATGCAAATACGGGATAATATGTATATATAAATAGAATAAAGTAAAATTACAAATATTATTGAATATATATTACGTTTTAAATCGGAATCGATATGTGAACACTTGTGACTATTGCGGTCGAGTGGTATTTGAGTGGGTGTGTGGTGGCTATGGCTGTGTGGTTGCTGGGCTATTGCAGTGTGTGTGTGTGTAGTTATTTTTTTTTTTTTGGCTGTTATGTTTGCGTATTTCCTACTGAGTATGTGTGAGAGTGTAATTGAATTCAATGCAGTTGTTAAACGCAGTAATTATCGGGGAGCGTCAGCTATATGTATGTATGTGTATGTAATGCTGCTTATGTATAGGTCTATGTCTATGTTTATGTTTATGCTGTTCGGCATCGACAAGCAACAATAAATTATACGTATACACGTATGTACGTGTAAAAATTAGCCTCAATTAACGAAAAAACAAACAAAAACTAAAACAATTACGATAATACGGTGTAAGAAATGTAAGAAAGGCGAAATAAAAAACTATAGCATATAACTTAGCGTTTATGTTTGTGTCTGTGCTGTGTGTGTTTGTGTGTGTGTTTTGTGTGTGTGTGTGTATAAATATCATCTTAATTATTAATCATTTCTCCCATAGTTCCATAGTTTCAGTTACTAAATATTTACATTTATAAAATGTACTCTTTATAAATGCTTAACATCATCGCCATCATCTACCTAGACGCGTAGTGATCCACCAATCCGTATATTTATATTCTTTTGGAATGTTTCGAGCTGTGAATGTGTTTTACTTATGTAATTTTTCCCTTTCTTCGCTTTATATCTCCTCGCTTTCATTTCGTTTTGTTTTCTTTGCTTCTATGTGGTAGTAGCTAGGTAAAAATACTGGTTACTTCACCCATTGGGATCTACCTGGGCCCGGCGATGGACCACTGTCGCCGCCGGCCACGACTGCTTAACTGCTGACGTGTGAGGGTTAACGGACGCCGGTCCGTTGGCAGGAACTATGGATGCATTGTGGCTGAACGAGATCGGATTGCCATTGCCGCGCGGCTGGCGATCCTTGGCGGTGGCTTTAGCTGTGGCGGCAGCAGTGACTGAGGCAGGTCCTGACTTCTGGCTGCCATTGCTGCTGGTGGTGTTGCTGCTGCTGCTGCTGCTGTTATTGTTGTTGGTGTTGTAGTTGCCCGACTTGGCCACGTCGGCGGGCAGCTTGAAACCATTGGTGAGGCACACGGCCGCATATTCACGCTCCGAGGTGGGTGTCAGGGTAGCGGCTGCCTCCTCCTCGGCCAGCAGGCAAATGCCGTCATTGGAATTCGAGTGGCGCACAAAGTTCGTGTGGAACTGCTTCTTGCTGCTGCCGTTGCTGCTGCTGCTGGCACTGCTGCTGCTTAGGCTTCCACTGCGCCGGGTTGAGCCAGTTCCTCCTGCTCCACCTCCTCCTCCTCCACCGCCGCCACCGCCCAAACCTGCCATGGTGCTGACCAGTGGCAAAGAGTTGGGCGGCACAATAACCTCCATATCGGAGCTACTGGCCGGACACTGCTTGGAGCTGCTACTCAGGGCCACCGCATTGGGTGGCGTGTGGCGGTAGGGTATGTAGAATGCCTTAGCCTCCTGCAGCATGGCATCCTGTACGGTTTTTCGCTCCGGCGACGTTCCCCCACCGCACAGCGGCAACTGTGACAGATTGTGGACGCCGGCAATGCTCAAATCGGCCTGAGCTCCCTCCAGATCCACGCGCCTCGACACCTGGACACTGCCATTGCCATTGGCCAGATGGACAACCGCAGCAGCGGCAGCCGCGGCCGAACTAGTCTGATACTCCAGACCCGTGTGCTCCGACAGCAATTCGATGTGGTAGCGGGAGCGCGGTATGAGTGTCTGCATCTCGTGGCAATCCTGCTGCAAGGTGCCGCCACTCAAGCCGCCGGCACTGTCGCCGGGCATTCCCGAGGCGCTGCTCAGATTACCAAAAGTGATGTCCGTTGGCGTGGTCAGGTGCGTGGGCCCTGGGGCACGGGCCTTGAACCGCCGCTGCTGGAATATGATGAACAGGCCGAAGAGCAGGACACAGGCGATAGAAAGCAGCGAGCCGATGGCAATGCCACTATATACCTCCGAGCGCGATGATTCGGTGTCTATCTCGA
Source organism: Drosophila parvula (assembly GCA_018904695.1). Taxonomy (NCBI): domain Eukaryota; kingdom Metazoa; phylum Arthropoda; class Insecta; order Diptera; family Drosophilidae; genus Drosophila; species Drosophila parvula. The sequence goes on along the minus strand of JAEIIG010038057.1, from coordinate 29,413 downwards.
GCAGACTGTGGTTGGTATTCACCATGTCGAAGTACATGGGGGCACCGGCACCCGTGTCGCCCATCACCCGGACAGCCACATGGATTTTGGCCGTCTCCGAAACGTTGGGGAACTGCAAGGGAAAGACAGTGAATAAAGTATAAGGAAAGGATGGAAATTAGTCAAAGAGAAGAGATACCCTACTATTTTCCAGCTCAATTACTCACCTTGTAGGAGCAGGCTCTGCACTCTTTAACAATCGCCTCATGCGTGACATTGTCCAGCGTCCACCTAATGTCATAGTGATGGACTCTACCATTAGGATTTGTCGGTGGCTCCCACATCAGCTTCAGGCCATTCTGCTTGATCAGTTTCGATTTGCTGATGGTCCCAGGAGCTGCAGAAAAAATGCATAGCTTAAGCAAGATGAACCTTAAGTAACCATTATTAACCAGATCTTACGGTCCTGCTCCGTTTTGACATCTATTTCGCCGTAGAAGATGCGCGTCAAGCAATTGTAAAAATGCAGATTGTAACGATGATCCGCCTTGAGTTCGGTGACCAGCAGCATTGAGTTGGAAATGTTGCGCTCCTGGCACTTTGGCTCTTTGCTGGGAAAGGGCATCGGTATGACCATGTGGCACTCCACCACGCAAGTCTCGTTCAGGCTGTCCAGAAACTTGAAGGCCAGCGCCCGAGACTCGATGGTGACCAGGCGAAAGGGCATATTGGCCTGTTCCGAGGTTCCGTTTTCAATCTGCAAGGAAATTGAATTCCATTTCAGCTTTAGTAACGTTCCTAGACCTTAAGTACTCCTCGGAAGATGAAGAAACAAAAACAGAATGCCCCTACAGTACAGTCTACTCACAATCTTCCACTGGACGTAGCGAAAGTCCTGGCCCAGGAACTCGTTCTCGCTGGTAATGATCAGGACTCGCATCTTGATCCGCGTAAAGCGCTGCAGCAGCATTCCCGTCACACTGGCATCCACCACCATGCTGAAGATATCTTCCTCCAGTTCCAGGGTCATCTCGTCGTTCTCGTTGTCCTGCTCATGTTCGGCATTCCGCAGCACGGTGGCCGCTGCTGTCTGATTCAGGGGCTGGATTATGGTCAGGTGGCGACGTACCTCGTCGGCCTTCTCCTCCACAGGGGACAGGGTGCCGTAAAGCGAACCATTCAGCAGCTGATCGGGATGGGGGTTCGTGTGGTTGATGGAGAACTGCAGGATGAAGTACTTCTTGTTCTCCAACTGGCCCTGAGACCATTTCACAAAGGTATCGTTGCCCACGGCAATTGGTCGCAGCATCACTGTGAAGCAGTTACATTGTGGGTTAGATAATCCAAGTAAGGATGTAGTTAGAGTATACTCACATCCCTGGGTGCAGCAGGTCACCGGCGGACTGCGATTCGAGCTGAGGATCATCTGCTGCGGCACCACGGTGCCTGTTCTCACCTCCGTAATGGGATACAGGAAGCGTGTGATCAGGGCAAAGGGCTGATACACCGGCAGATTGGTGGATATCACCACGTACGAGGTCTGGTTGAGCTTCATGGGCGCAAAGGAGGTCCAGCTGTGCGGATTGCTCCGCACAATATACACCACGAACATCGACTCCAGCATTCGGCTGTCGAAGGTGATGTTGATGGTGTGGAAGCTGTGCGGATAGCATCGGATGTTCTGCAGCATGTTGACGTGCTCCATTTGGCGCTTGAAGCGCAGCTCACCGGTGGCCGAATCCTCGCCAGCCACATTCCTGGCCACGCACTGGTAGATGCCCTCCTCCTCGGGATCGAACGAGTGTATCTGCAGCTCATTGCCGTTGATGTACCGGGTGTAGGAGCTATTCAGCGGGACGCCGTTGTGATACCAGCTGATGGCGGGCTCCGGATGACCCTCGGCACGGCAGCTCAGCGTCTTCGAGAGACTGATGTAGACCAATTCGACGGGCAGGCCATTTACGATTCGTGGCGGACTGGTCACGATCAGGTGGAACGTCTGCGTCTCCAGCGGTGTCCTGCACTTGTACTGGCCCTCGTGCTGCGACATACTGGCATTCGTGATGGACATCGCTACACTATTGTTGCTCAGCAGGACAACGGTGTTGTTCGGATACAGAAGATACCATTCGATGGGCACAAAGTCCGCCACCGCGTGACACTGCAGCAGCACGGATCCGCCGGAGGGCACGTATACGGTGGCATTTTGGAATGCCGGCAGCAACTGGGTCTCCAAAACATCGGCTTCCGTCACCCCCGCCTGGTTGTCCCTGTAGAAGGTCTCGGCACTGGACTCCACGCGCAGCTGCCAGACGAACTGGCGGTGCATCTTGCTGGCGAACACGTTCTGGGCCAAGCATCTGCAACGGGGAATAATGGTTAATGGGCAATGGGCAACGGATAATGGTCAGTGGTTTGCAACACTAATTGACATGGACAATGGCCACAATTACAGCAGCCGCTCGGCCGCCGCCAAGTGTTAATTAATGCATTGTTTAAGGGCATAAGCCGGTGCGATGCGAGCGGTGCGTGTGTACACTGCATATAGGCACCACAGCACCCTGGGATGGGAGTGGGTTTGATGAAGTGCCGCTAAAGGTGTTGATTTTGCCACAACGGTGAAGCAGGGAAGACGGGTTGCAGGAAGCAGGGAGCACTACATGAGCCCTGGGAACTGAAAGTGGCATCAGCCAAATGGAAAATTGCCGCCAGTCTTGATTTAGTTCAAAGTGGCCAGAGATCGGGGGAAACAGCTGACAGGCTGGCGTAATTTCATCAGGGAAATGTGGAAACTTAACAAGTAATTTATAGTGCGTCTTGATTTACAATGGGTTCTTTGATTAGAAAATAATCGCGGCACAAAACACATTATTAGAAATCACTAGGGCTTAAAAAAAACCCTTTAAAACATAATTAAAAATAAATTTACACTGAATTACACTGCTTTTTAAAAGCCACAATGATTTAACTTAAGTTCTATAATTAATGTTTATGATTTCAAAGTACTCCTTGCTTCTTTTGCTCTACTCACTTGTATTTCCCAGCCTGTTCCAGGCGCAAATGCCGCAAAACCAACGTGCCATTTGACAGGATGAGCACACTGTAATTAAAAAAAAAGGTTTTAATAAATTTCTACCCCAAAAATAAAAAAAACTCGAAGTGCGTTGGTCAATCCATCCAGCTGGCAAGCTATCTTTGCATAATACGGTCAATACACAAGTCTAGGCCCGCTCGATGCTTCAACACCGATCTTTACTCGCCTGTTGTCATTGGCCAGGGAATCGTTGCCGAAATACCAGCTAATTTTGGCGGCTGGAACACTGAAGAAGGGACAAGTCAGCACAAAGGGCTTGTTCTCCACGGCACTGATGTTGGCCGTCTGCTGCTGGCCCTGGAAAAGGCGCTTGAGAACTGAAAAGAAAATGTAAATGTAATTCCAAAGGTATTTCAGGAAATTTATTCGAGTTCAAAAGAAGATTTTACTTATTACTATCGCAATAGATTTTCATGGGAAAGTGCTGTCAACTCACCTGGATACTCGACGGTGATCCTGTCAGATATTACCGCCGACTCATCCCACTCGATCTTGCAATGATAGACGCCGGTGGCTTTCTCATTGGTGGGCAGCCGCAGCGTTCCATTCTCGTAGATGAAGAAGTCATTTTTGCGCAGAGACAGTTGCTCGACGGCCACATCATTCCGATACCAACTGCAGTAGATGGGCTGGTTGTCTGCGGCAAGAGGAAGGAAGGAATCATTCTACACATTAGTATCCGCTTAATAAATATCCCAGCTATAGCTGCTACTCACCCTGGTCGTAGTTGTAGGGATTGAGGATGGGGATGCATGGCAGATAGTAGGACGAGTGCGGCTTGCTTATGGTCAGTTTGGTGACGGCGTGCTTTTGGATCTGCAGATACGGCTTGAGTGCGGTTGTGTTCTTCGGTTGGCTGACGGCGGCAACTGCAAAAAAAAAAAAAAAAAAAAAAAAAAAACACAATTGATTAAGAATCTGGTCTTGGCGCGACGCGGCTAAATTATTGGTTCCAATAATCCTCCGCCCATTGCCCAGAGAGACAATAGACAAAAGGCGGACTCAAAAAAGAAAAACTGGGCAAAAAAAAAAAGGATGGCGCTTTGAAAATGTTATTTATATTCTAGCTTAATCTATTGGCTGTTATAAATTTCACGCTTTTCACTTAACACCGCCCCCAGTGCCCCCTCGACCGCCCACCAACTGCATCGAGGTTTTTACTGCAATGCCCATAAATACCCAGGGCACACAGAAAAAATCTGAGAAATAGAAAATGCCAAACAACGGAGCCGTGCTGGGCTCAGGGTTTGCTAGTGCACTGAGAGAAATACTCCATCAATTAAAGGAAATCATTTATAAGACTAATAATTCATTTAAAATATACATACTCGTATATGATTTATTGCAAAGACTTGCTAAGAAGTGATGGAAAAGAGATTCTAGTTCATGTTAAAATTTCAATGGAGTAAGTATAGGTTGGACTTTAAAGATGGTAATTATTATAATAGAAACATAGATATATTTTAATATTTCCCATTAATATCTCAAGTATAATCTTCTCTATGTATCATCTTTATTTGTAGTGTAGTTTTGGGCTTTGCCTCTGACTGGGATTCTCTCTGACTCTGGGCAACTCCCTGGCTCCAGTCTGGGTCCGAGTTCGAGTTGGAGTCCCGAACCCGAGACTCCAAGCTCGAGTCTCCGGTACGTGCTGCAGGCGTGTCCAGGCAGACTTGGCGTGTTAATTAATTTTTCTGCTGCCGTTCTGCTGTTGACGCGGCCATGTCCCCCAACTGCAACTGCAACGACAATGGCAACGGCAACGGCAACTGCAGCTCCCCTCCCGTCCGACTTTTGTCTCTGGCCGACACGGTGCGTATACGTGATATTAAGCAGTTGAAACAATTACATGGCCAACGGGCAGCAACGCTTGAATTTGCATACGACTTTGTCGAGAATCGTCCATCAGCCATCAACATTATCTATTAGCCGTCCGCTCAAGAAGTACCCAGCAGTGGAAATGATAATGGCCAAAGCCAGGTTGGTCGGGCCACTTGGACTTGGGTGAGAAATGGCCAAGTGAGGAGCAGCTTGGCTCCTAACAAATGTCGAGACATTAGTCAAATGCGTTGAAATTTATGCTAAAAATGCAATCAACTTGCGTTCCGCTCGACGAACGTCCTCCAGCCCTAGAACCCAACTCGCCCCCGCAGCCAGTGAGCAAAGTGGAACTGCTGTGGCCACAGCTGCTGCTGCTGCTCCAATCAGTTGGCCACCCAAGTGGCCAAGTGCACTCGGCTGTTGCCAATGCCGAATGCCAAATGCTGCATGGCTGTCTGACTGACTGGCTGACGGGCTGGCTGGCTGACTGACTGGATGTGCTGAGTGCTCGTTAGTCAGTCACAAATTGCGGCAAGTCGGTTCTTTTTTGCAGAGCTTGGAAACTGAATATTTGTTTCGCTTTTGATAAATGGTCACTATAAATTAGATAATTGCTGAACAAGCTGCTGCCGCCCGATGGTTGTATCTTAAAGCACTGCCCCCGGTTTTTCTTATTTTTTTTTTCTGGAATTTGAGCGCTCGCTCATGTTGCATGTTCGTACGCAATGTGTTGCGATTTTTATTGCAGTAATTACACGCAATGCCCCCGGCGGCAATTTGACGCATGGAAATGCCTTCGACTGACTCCGGCCACTGCCATGTCAGCTGTGGAGCCACTGCCACACCGCTTCAGCTGCTGCTAAGTGCGGCAAATTTACAAACACACCGCGCGTACACACAGCGAGACTGAGGGGTTGCAGGAAGATCGGACCAAGGGGGCAGCTGTGCCAGCACAGGGAAAAATATAGGCCATCACCTATACATAATAAAGTTAAAAACATTTTAGTATAATAAACAGTAAACAATAAATAATATTTTACAGAAAATAAAAACCTACAGAAATCCTTAATAACTCCTCTTGTTAGGCCGCATATTTTCCTTCAGTGCAGTTGCATTTGCAGTAGCAGTTGCATGTGCAACCAGGGCGTAATTGTTATAGCGTAATTGTTTCACTGGCGGGGCGTTTAATTGCACTTTGCCAACTACTCCGCCGCTAACGATGTCGGTGGAAACAAGGGGAAGGGAAGGGTTGGTTTCGGGTCTTAGAGAGTCAAAGTTCAGCGATTTTTTTAGTCATCCGCTGCACACCTAGCACCGGTGCCATTTGTCATCGCCTTTTTTGGTGGGTGGGCTGAAGCTCGGGGCATCGGGAGTGGGGATATGTCAGCGACAGTGGCATTACCCACGTCCTCGGAAGTCGTTAGCGGGCTGAAAGTCGCCGGGAATCGTTAAACTTGCAGATTAATTGCTGTGCCGCTCCACGCGAGTCAATGTTCGCATGGAGCCATCTATTTAATGCAGTTGACATTCACTTCCAATTGAAACTATTCCGCGGCTTTCTAAACCACTTGGCTGGCTATCAATTGTGTTAGATCACCCCCTTCTCCCCTTCTCCTTTTCCCCCTCTCCAAGTGCAAATTGCAAATTGCAGAAGCAGCAGCATCGGCGGTATCGAGATTTGCCATCATCGCTGGCCATAACTCAGAGCAGCTGCATCTAGATCGGCAATCTCGGTGATTGAACTGTCATGACATCCAGCTTTCGTCCAGACAACACTTTATCCGCTCACCCCTTACACAGAGAGAAGTTCTCTTGAATGGCAAGCATGTTTAGGGTATTAAAGATATCCCATTCAGAGGGTTATTCTCTCTGTGCATGCATAATAAAGCCCTATATAATTTCAGCTCATTTGTATTAAAATCTGTCTTGCAACGCAAGAAAGCCAATGCCAAAGCAATGCATAAGTCTTCCCAGTCAACTCAGCGGAGAGGAATGCTTCCCAGAATCGTGCTTGAATGCTGTTTGACAAGTCTCCGCTGTATATGTATGTATATGCGCTCCCATCTGCACTTACTAAGTTGCAGCAAGTTGCAAGTCAATAGATGGGTTCTTGGCGGGAGGAAGTCGAAGTCGAAGTCGATGTAGTTGTAGTAGAAGGGGAACTGGGCGCTGCTGCACAAATTTGCATAGTTGAACGCACGTCGCCGCAATGCATTCCAAGCTGAAACTGTTGCTATTGCTGCTGCCTCCGCTGCAGTTGCATTCATCATCAACTGCAGCAGAAGCAGCAGCAGCAGCAGCAGCGGCATATAAATTGCCGGCTGCTGCGTCGAGCTTATCAAAACGGCAACATCTTGTGCATAGATAAGCCAGGCTTCCTCGGTCACCTCGACCACCTCGGCCTCCACCAACTAACGGCAACTGTTTGGATTGTGATTGGGCCTGGGTCTCGGTCTGGGTCTGGCTGTGGCTGTGGGCCCCCATGGAATTTCACAAATTCAAATTGCCTAGCATCCTTTAATGCCGCTGCCGCTGCCACTGCCACTGCCACTGCCGCTGCACAGCTGCAACGTGGCACACTTTTACCGCTCCAAATCCAAAGGCAGCGGCAACATTTTATGCAAAATGCAGCGCGCACGAGATAATTTATCGCCTAATGACGTGCTCCTCTAAGGTTGCCCCGCGTTGTTGTAAAATGCAATAATAAAATGTGCCTGCAGCAGGAAGATGCAGAGTATAACAAAAAAAAAAATATAGGGGAAATTGCTGGTGAAAAAAAGAAAGAAAATTAAAAATGAAATTTAAATGCCGCACGAGCGAGCACCAGCAGCAGCAGCATCAGCTGAGAGGCGGAGAACGGGCTGCCAACTATCTAGGCACCAGCAGATCCCTGCCCCTCAACTATATAATAGTGCACGCAGCAAAAAAGGTTTACTAGCTTAAATTCTTCCTGAAACCCAAGAGTTTTCATAATATTTGTATATTTAAAGATTTATTTGTAGCCTTAAGGAGTATACAAATAATATTTCACTTAGATACTTTTATTTGGAGTTTAAATATAAGCTACCAGCACTTTAACTATTTTTTTAGAATTTCATTACCGCTTTCTCTTAGTGTTTTAGAGAACATTCTTTGGGCCCCACTCTGCTGTCGCTTTGGGGGCGCTCAACGAGAATTTATGAATGTGCAAATGCATACGACAATTTCGCGCATAAATGTAAGCTCCTGCCATGCACCGCCTGGGCCAGAACGAGTAGAAGCCGAGCGGGATGCGGAAGCGGTAGCGGGAACGGGACTCCCACCACAAAGTTTGCGAAGGAGACGATGGAGAAATGGGTAGATGCGGTGGAGATCGGATGGCAGTCGAAGATGCGTGTGCACATTCCATGGCATTCCGCTGGGGCATGTGGGAAGTTCTATGGTTGCACAGAAAGTATCTTGTAGCTGCACCAGCAACAACTGCAGCAACAACTGCTGCAGCGACTACAGCAACTGCAGCAACTTGAATCGCATCTATTGATTCCGCACAGTTCATTGGCGCGAGCTGGCAAGGATTGTCGAAATGGGGGAAGATGGTGGACGCAGAGTACGGGGGAGTAGATGGAGTTTTTATATGGCTGGCTGCCCGGATTATTTGGGTTAGCAGTTCAAATAGTTTTACGTGCTGTTTTGATCAAATTTCCAAATGCCAATGGAGAATTTATTGAAAAGTCCCACAGGCATTTCAATGGAACTGCAACTTGCCACGGCAACTGCAGCAGTTTCCCCAAGCGGAGCGCATTGTTTGCCTTTTGCTTAAGCTGCATATGGTTGCTCAATTGAATGTCTGTGGTTCGGTGTAATTGAGTGGTTGGAATATACTAGAAATCGGAATGGCAACATAACTAACCGCCCACACGAGCTCCAATTCAAAGCCCCGACCGACACAACTACGCACTCGCTAGAGCTCCAAAATCCTCGAATACTCACGAGTATATGAGTACAAGACAGGAGGTGGTTGGAGCGAGGAGCGAGTGCCAAGGAGGACCGGGCATTGAACCACTTTAGACAATGGCGGGAATTTCCTTGGCAAGAGTCAAAGATAAATTGCCTTTTAACCTACAAGAGAGCTCCGTTCTTGGTTAGTTGGTCCTCTTGGCTTTGTTTGTTCTTGCCACACGCCGTGTCCTTTCTACAGAACCAGCTAACCCTCTTAGCTGTTAGTGCCACACCCACAAACACACAAAGCATTCAATTGACATATTTGGTTAACTTTTGGCGTTCTAGAAAATTCGCATTCAGTAGTTGGAATAAATTTTCCTTGGCAATTTGCATTGCACGCACAGGCCAAGTCAGCTCTTGCACTGCAGGAAAATCAGACTAACCGTGTCAGGATTCCAGTTTAGTTTCTTCCAGGTCATTATTTCTTTCGAAGCAACAAAACAAAAGTGTTTCGGCTTGGAGGTCCTCAAATGGCCGAGACTATTCTAGTAAAATATTAAGAGAAAACAACGAAAGAAAAGCGTTTCTTATTTGCTTAAGCCTCATATTTGTTTTGGCTTAATAAAAGCTTAACTTGGCGGAGTAATCAATGAGATATAAATGGGGTTTTTTCGGGTGCATAGAAGGATGCCGCAGCATGAAATGAAAGTGGAATGGAATCTTATCTAAATGTTGTTCGGGGCGTGTGCCGACGACCATGCCACCATTGTGAAATTGTGAAAGTTGAGCTCGTGCGAGAGCCCGGGGGGGAAAGTGAGCATTGCCCCCGATATAAACGAGTCAAGAACAATAGGAAACGGCTTTGTGCGCATTTACTCCAAGTCAGGGCAAATATGTTAGCCGAAAGTTTTCCGGGGATTATTAAAGGATTATGGGGGATTCGAAATTGGATGGAAATTTTAAGCATGCACATGGCGAATGGAAACTGCCTACATGGAACTGCCAAAACCAAATTCGATTAAAACCCAAAGTGTGCCTGCCTGTCTGCCATCCGGAACCCCAGCTGCTTGCTGCTCCGTAAACAGAACCTAATTGGCCACTTCGCAACTAGCTGAACACACATAAATCGGTGCTCCAATCGCTGGTAAATAGTAAATAATAAATAGTACTGAACAAATACCTTCTTCCTGTTCCCAGCTTCAGACTCCGGCTCCAGCTCCGGCCAAACTCTGGGCAACTACTGGACGAGTCAATGGCTGTCACAATAGCGGATAACCAAAATACAATATGCCGCTGCCCATAAGCGAACTCATTTCCGTTGAAATTTGGCACCAACTTTTGCAGTTGCAATTGCAGTTGCAGTGGCAGTGGCTGTGCCGCAGTGCCAACGAAACGAAACGAAACGATTCTCTCCCTCAATAAATCATATTGTAAAATTTCCGTTCAATATTTTTCGCCGGCTACGTAAACAAACAACGAGCAGCGGCAGCAACAAATTGAAACAGAAAAGGAGATAAAGGGTGTGGGAGTGGGGGCAGGAAATAATGGTAAAGAGTACACTATAAAAAAATCAACTATAAAGGGTTTACCCAAATCTATTTGAGAGGTGAAGAAAAAAGGTGTATTAACAAAGCTATAATCTTAAAGCTTATCCTATAAAAGCTATAGCTAACAAGGTGATCATCAAGAAGATTAATAACTAATAAACAAATATAGAAAAAAAAGTATAATAAAGATAAGAAAAAGATTGAAAAAAATAAATATAATTACTTTTACTGATATAGTAATGAATCACTCTAAGAATATTTTGTCATCCTTATCAGTTCATAATTTTGTTTGAAATCTATTTTAGCTTAGTAAAATCAAAGTCTATGCTAAGTGTAAACACAGGTTTGTTAATTCCCAGTATTTTAGCTAAAATTTCCTACAGTTTTGTGATTAAAAAAATTGTATTGGAGTCAATCATTTAAATTCGAATTTTATTTTTCAGTGTACCGAAGTTCTCCATGCAAGTTTGGTTTGGCCACATTGTATGCTAAATGGCGAAATGTGAAATGCGGAATGTGCGTTTACCCGGCGGATGAAAGGAGGAAACTGATGATGATGATGGGCATGACTCTGCACTCTTTTTCCCTCAGATTCCAGATTCCTCCCTCTCCTCCTCCTCCTCCTCCTACTCCGATGCTCGCCTGCATTTTTAAATGGGTTAAACGTAAACCATTTACCAATGACTCAATACGGCAGCTTCCTGGAAAACCGACGGACCCGTACCCACATGCATTAAAACCAAATAAATAAATAAGCTGGGCTGCTGTTGTTGAAAAAGCTGCCGAAAGAGAAAGAAAACTAAAAATACAAATAAATACAAGGCAAGGAAGGAGAAATGACCATGAATGCTGGAGGATGAGGGTGAGCATGAAGGATGAGGAATGGCTGGTCAATAGTCAATGGCCAAATAGCAGAAAATAACAATGTTGCCAATGGCCAACGAACCGAGCAACAGCAACAAAAACATCAATAAAATAGTAAAAACGAGCGAGCAAAGACCACAAGCCAAGCCAAGCCACAAAAGAAAAAAAAGGAAAGAAATTATAAAACTGCTTCAATTCCAGCGGGTCAATAATATAGAGCACACCACACACAAACGCAATCAAGCACTGAGAAAGAAGAATATCGCCTACAATTTCCGGCTAATTAAAAATGATAAAAAAATATATTTCAGCTCAGATAAATGACCTATGTAAGTCTATGAAATTAGACTCTCGGAATACAGCAACATGGTAACTCTAACAATTTTAAAATGAATTCACTCAACATTTGATTTATTTATAAATCAAATTAGGCTAGGCTTAAGAGGAATTCTTATTAGATTTCACACAAAGTTTATAAGTATATTGACAGGGTATTATATAGCCCTGGCGCAATCAAACAATGCTCGACAATAAAAACCTATTGGTATTTCTTTCCCTTCTTCTGAGAATAATAATATATTAAACATTCACAGAAACCGACTGATAAGCTATCAGCCTCCCTTCCTCTGGCGTTAACTACAAAGCTCGGCTCCCGAATTATTCAGTTGATTACTATACCTCTGGACATTATGTTTGCCGGCGCATGGATTCTTATATTCTCATTGATGCTGCTTCATCAGGTATCGGCCATACTTCTTGATCCGGATTGCAGTGTTGACCGAGGAACAGATCCAAAGCACAGTCCATGGATTGCACTTGTGATAACGGAGGGAAAAAATTGTACTGGCACTCTGATTAATAATCGTTTGTATTTCCATTGCGACACTTGCAAGTGCACAATTTTCTTATGGAATATTCTCTTCCAGGACATGTCCTAACTGCTGCGAGTTGTGTAGACAACAAAGCTCGAGCGTAAGTGTTCTGTAGTAGTCTGAACAGCAAAAATGAATAATTTAAAATATTTTCGATCAACAGGCTCGTTCGCTTGGGTGTCGGTGACTTTAATCAGGCCCTGCCGAAGGAGTACTACGTCCAGTATTCCATCATCCATTGTTTGTATAACGCAACAAACTATGTAAATGATATAGCATTGCTCAAACTGCGAGGAAAAGTCAGCTTTCAGCCGCACATTCGACCGATATGTCTCTCTATCGATGAAAATACGATAGCATGGGCAAAAAAGGTCAGAATATACACTGCCATGCTTGTGGGTCTGAACGAAGAGAATCTGTTTCAACGCCCCAAATCGGTTTTCATTCGACGCATCAATCCTAACCATTGCCACGATACATTCGTGTACCCTCTTCGAGAATCGCAGATCTGCGCTGCCTTCAAAGACAACACCAGTTGCGTAGAGGCTGGTAGTCCTTTGGCAAAAAAGATAGAAGTTAATGGCTATCGCCGCTTCATTTTATTAGGCATAAATAGCTATGGCAGATCGGAAACATGTGTTTATACCAACGTCATGAGCTACGTTGACTGGATAGTGGGGAATTTACTTTCTATTGAAATTGGAATTCCATAGAGGTTTAAAAATCACTGAATAAATAATAGTTAAATAAAATTATAGTTACATTTTATAATGAAGTAATCAGTTTGCTATTTAACGTATAAATCAATAAATATTTCATGAGCTTCGAAGAAGAGGTTTCCAAACAGACGCAACTTTAATTAATGGAATATATTGTTTTTTCTTATCATTTGTATATTTATTAACATGAAAATTATAATCTTGCCGCCATCCTATATATATTTAGTCTTGATCGATAATCTGAATTCAAATATAAAAATATGGGCTATATCCTATAAATATTGTATTTTTACACATATATGGACATATATATGCACATATATATTCCTATGAATTTTCATGAATTGGATGATAACCCTTGTTGACCTCTTAATTCCTAATATTCACAATTTAATTGTAAAGAAAGATTTTCTGATAATATTGCGGTAAAGCTATTTAATACCTAATATAATATAAATTAAAACTCTGTTAGATATGTTTTCGGTGTACGCGTGGGAGAGCGAGAAAAGAAGATGAACTACTGAAGAAGGAACTCTGTTATTTTTTTTTTCTTCGTTGGCCAACGGAAGCCGAGGGAATTTTCGTAAGCTACGCAGCAAAGTGCAACCGCAAGCCGCAGTCAGCAATTTCTGTCAAGGATGGCCAACGTTCCGAGGGTGTTCCGGTGCTCCGAGCGGACGGATAAGAGGACCGGGCATGGGCGTGGACATGGACGTGGGCGGTAGCTACAATGTGTCTGTGCCTGAGCCTGTGTGCCATTGCGGTCTGTGTCCGGCGAGCGGCAACCGTCAGCCATCAGCCATCAAGCAACTACCATCAACCAACTAGCATCCACCAACTACCATCAACCGTCTACCGGCAACATATTCACATCCACATTCACAATCACAATCACAAGCACATCAATGTCGTCGTTCTCTCATCATCGTCATTCTGCTGATTGCGACTGACAGGCACACCAGCGTTCAAAATAATAGCACAGTCTTCGTTTAAAGACAAAATTTCTATTTTAAATACAATTCTTAATAATAATTTGGATTTTAATCGAACTTCACCTCTTTTTCTTACTAAAATATGAGTAAATGTTGCTTGCTTTTTACAAGGCATTTAACACACACAATTCCGAAAGTACCACTATCAGTTTTAGGTTTATTATCCCAACCGCAGGTGTAAGCAAGTATGTGCTTTTACTATGATTTCTTTCGTGCTGCCAGCAGGGCGGTCATGATGTTCCACATTCCCGGGACCGGAGCACCCCCTCGTTTTACCGCCTTTCACCTCACTGAAGCTACCAAAGCTCACCCGCAACGCTCACTCATTCACTACCTCACTCACTCGCTCGTTCCCGATTATTATGCATCATTTAACAGGAAACATTGTTGCAGTCAATGCCTAGGGCCTTGAGGGCCAACTCCCAGGGAGGTAGGTGCCAGCACGGGGCAGCGGGTTGAGGGGTTTTAGCCGCGACTTGTTACCACTGCTGCTGCTGCTGATGGCCAGAGAGGAGGCAGAGTCACGAACCCGGCTGGCGACGAACGTGCCGCAAAATGTTTTACCGAATGCGAGTTGCAAGTAAAAATTATTGTTATTATGAGTTGCTAATTGAATGGAGTTGATGTGGTGGCCACCCGAGGGGATGGGAATGGAACTGGGCGGGGGCCACTTGAGAAGAGGAGAGCATGTGGACCCTACACTGCCAATGGAACTAGAATTTCTTGGTTTTGTTCAGCAAACATTTTGCATTATTTGTATACATTTACTTAGAAGAATAACTCTAGTGTAAGCTTGTTCCAAAATCATTTATCAAAACAGATCTCAATGTAACAATTATTTCATAAGATCTCCGCAGTAAGAAATCAAATTTTTACGTTCGTTCCCATGAAACCTTATCCTTAAGAGCAAAACAAATATGACACTCAAGTATATGTAATTTAATGACAACAAAACCCAATTTCTGGTTATTTAATAAAAAGCTTACCAAGCTTTAAAATCATCAAAACAAATTACAAAACAGAATTTTTCCACCAGATACTAAATTGCTAACAGAATTCATTAGTTGAAAAGAAACCTTGTCCATCTAATCCATACATCAAATCCATTTCCAGTCAATTGTCATCCAAAATCCGTATTCGTAACTGCTGACATATTTCTGAAAATGTGCATATTCTGTTCCCATCGCTTTATCCCCACTTTCATCTCTGACGTTTCAATAATTTTGAAATATTCATTGGCTGTCGGAATCAAAAGTAAACTGTCAAATATTGACGTTTCCGCTCTCCCAACGGAATCAATGCTGTAAACACAAACAAAACCCTTGTCTGGCTTGTTGACAAGACCAGTCAAATTTCGTTCAGTGCACGCCAAACTAACTGTACAAAGTAAATAAACATAAAATGTAAAAATTTGCATTTCTTTAGTGCTGGCAGAACAACAAGGTAGTTGTTGGGCGAGTGTGAGTGGCCATAACCATCATGTGTGTGGTGTGTGTATGTGTGTGTAATCACCGAAAGACGGGTTGTGCCGGAGAGGGCTCCTCCTCCAGAGGCTATCCGCCTCCTCCTCCATATCGGCTCCGTATCCTCGGCGCTGTCAATGTCAAAGTCATACATGATTCCCAACATGCCAACAGCCAAAAGCGAACAGCAGTTGGAGCAACAGCAGAAGCAGCAACAGCAGCAATGTTGCATGCACAACGTTCGGAAAATCAGGAGCTGGAAGGTAAAGCCATAGCCAGTCGCTGAAATTCCATGCGCATAATTTATTTAAAGATTCCCTCAATATTGGACAAACATCGTTGTAGTCGTAGTCGTCGTCGTCTGCAGGTGAAATCTATTTGCATTTATCGTTGAGCCGGAAAATTGCAAAACTAAACTGCAAACTGTAAACTGCCAACAGCCAACACAGCCAAATGGATTCAGCAGATGGCAGGACGAGAGGGGGGAATGGGAAAAATGGAGGGAAATCCCAAAGGAAGCTGGGAAAATTTGTGATTTCTCTCGAAAATGCGTTTAATGTGACGCTGTTGCGTGCAGAGGACAGGGGCTCTCCGACCGACTCTGGTCCGATAGACTGCGATTCGACTCAATATAAAATCGTATGAAACGAGTCAGTGCCGAGAGCTGGTTATCTCCGGGAACGCAGGATCGATTCGCCAAATTAGCGGCAACATGACTTTTTGTGCTGTAAATAAATTTTCTACCACAAGGAGCAGCACACGCGCAACGGAAATTAAAAAGGAGAAAAGGAGCAGACAGGCGCTCGCTCGCGGGTCTTGTGGCTGGTAGGAACTTGGCCAGAATCGCTCTGGTTAAAGGCTGGTAGTCCTCGCCCTCGGAGAGATAATGAAACATTCGATTCTTAATTACACGTGGCTGGTGATTAATTCACTTAATGCATTGCTTTTGAGCTTCTTTCGACCAAATACACAGAGATACTTGCATACTTTTAATTTATAAATTCGACTTGTAAGAAATTAAAAAAAAGAATACATGAATGTGAAAAATAATTAAGGTTTTTATAAAATCAAAACGACCATAGTTTTAAAAAAGTTCGTTTCAATGTCTGACTTCTGACTTTGTATACAAACATCTGAAGTTTATTATAAATCCTTTTGATATATGTTATGCTTTGAATTGTTCTCTCAATTAAATTGCAAAAAATTACTGCTCGGAATTTAAACTGAACTAATAAATAACAGCGCAGCCGTAAACCGTAAAATAATAATTTTGTTGTAGCTAGGGCAATCTCCCCCAAGGGTCTTATCAAAAGTATTTTGAAATAACACCTTGTCTTATCTTGATTAAAATTGCTAAACTTTATTAAGAGCAATGGTAATTATTATTTTTTTGCAAGTGCATATTACTCTCCCCTTTGTACTATTGATGGTGCCACCAAGTGTTGCAGTCAACACGTTTAATGGTTTTGCATTAACTTAAGAGGGCATTAGTGCGTAAGTGTGTGGCAATCTAGAATGCCGAGGGGAAAATTGGTCTTCTGGGCTGCTGGACTGCGGGACTTCTGGCCTCCTGACTATTGTGGCCTGCTGGACTCTGGGCATTTGATGGCCAGCAGGCCCCAGACCCAGTCAGTCAGTCAGTCAGTCAACCCAGAGACCGGACCAGACCAGCGGTTTGGACACTGGACGCGCTGTACTTGTTAATTGCAGCGGAAGCACTCAATTAAAAGCGCGTGAAACGACTGTGCCACCTGCATGTGTGTGTGGCAGAGGCAGCACAGAGACGGGAACAGGGACCACTGACTGACAGGATTGCAACAAATTAAGGCCACAGGAAACAAACAAATGCGGCGTAATGAAAAAGCGGTAAATGGCTGACACTGTAAATAGTTTATGGGCAAATGCATAAACTTTGCAAATTGCCAGCCAACAAATCCCGTGCCCCAGACCAAAAACCAGACTAAGGCTAAAAACGAAACCCCGTCCGAACCGAACCCGTAAACCCAGACTGTACCCAAACTGTAACGAATCGAAAGGCAAAACAAAAAAAATAGCAACAACTCTGCGGGAATGCAATAATGCAACTGTTTGTCAATGTTTGCCGAGACTAATTAGATGGCAGCTGAGCGATGACTGATGAAAGATGCATGGGGGAACCTTAATTGGATACGTGATGGATGGCAACATGTGCAGTTCAATAGCTGGGATGTAACCAGTCGTACGTGTGGGCCACTCACTGCCTGACTGGTTAGTCAAATTTCAGTTGTCAATTTGGTGCGTCCGGGCTAAATGGTGGTTTTTGCCACGCATTAAATTCTGGCTTATCGATTAATCTTAATCTGGTCGGTATCGGTATCTAGTTGCTAGTCGAACCGAATCATAATCCCATTGATCTCGCTCTGCGTGACAGTTACGGGGCTGTGAGCGCATCATCGATCATTCCTGGAAACCAATCTATCAATAGACATGACTGTCGAGCTTCCTGTCTGTCAAATTAATACATCAGGTTGAACGGCAGAGTAACCTATAAACATTTCATAGATGCAGTCGGGCTCAAGGTTTTAGTGTCGTCAACTAACAAATAACTTAGTGTTTCTACCACTTTTCTCATAGATCCTGCTGGAATTTAAGTCTTTACTAGAAGATGTAACACTTTCTACATTTTAACTAATAAATGAACCCAATTTTAACTTATGTTTAATAAGCAACACCTAACTATCTTTCTATTCGTATATATTCCTTATATAAAAATACAAAAAAAAATCCCTATATATATTTAATTAATGTGCAAGTACTTTTTCCTGCCACAGATGATTTTTCTATTTTTCTGACCACATCTGTTGCAGCCGCACTCGGCCGCAAAGTCACTGGCGGCAGGCAGAAATCAGCCGCGAATTGCAGAATGTACGGAAAGTGGGAAAAAGTGAGGAAAGTGCCGGCTGGACAGCGAAAGAGGGGCAGAGCGTGACGTAGACACGGAGCCCGTAGCAAGTTGCAAGCGGCAAGTGGCAACTGTTTGTTGTTGCGGCTGTCGTGACATCATAAGGCAAAATGTCAGCAGTTTTATTATCACAGGCACCAGGCACAGGCCGGACTCACACGCATAACTTGTCACTACGGAAAGAGAGACGAAGCAAGCTGCTGGCATAGCAAGAGCTTCAGCGGAGGCAACACGAGCGAGCGCCTTTAGCTTTGTTGTTGCAGTTGCAGTTGCTGTTGCCTTTGTTGAGGGCATTCGCACAGTGTGTCGCATAAATAATGCAGTTCATTATGTCATTTAGCGGCATGTTGCGTGAGCTGTGAAACGCACGGCCAAGACACAAGCTCAGACATCATCACACAGAAGAAAAAAGGCGGCCACGAGTTCATTATTTTTCAGTAACAAACGTATCTTTAACTTGAAATCAACTACTTGGTATTCTAGAGAAATTACTATGAAAATGATGTATTACTTATGGTTAGCTTAATGCAAATATTTTATATATTTCATGACAATATAGCCTTAATTTCTTTGTAATTGTTTTTATTTTCTTGAGACAAAATTTATGTATATATTTATAGCATTTAATTTCTATCCGTGATACAAATTGTACAGAAATAAAGCTCACATAAAATTTATGTTTTAATATTTACTCTGAATAAGGAAGTACTGTTCACATGTAAGGTTAATAATAAAATTTTTCATATAAAGATAATGTCTCATATATTAAGAACCCCTGAAAACCCCCTGAAACCTGAAGACATCTTTAAACATGCCCATTATGCTTTATACCCAAATAAAAAAAACTCCTCTTATGCAGGCATCCAAAAAAAACAGATAGTTTTTTCCACGTTAAAGGTTGCCCTTGTTAATTATAGCATTGTTATATTATTGCTCCTGTTTTTTCTTGGTGCAGCAAGGGATCCCATGGCTGTGAGCTGTTCGCTCTCATTGTTGCTGCACACGCCAAGTGCGGAAATGAAGTTGTCAATGAGCCACTTCCACAATTTATGACCACCGCGATGCTGCGGCAGGCACCGCCTGCCAAGATCTTAATTATGACTTGAGTAATGTGGAATAAACGATAAAGCGTGCTCACGCAAATACACTGCACGAAAGCGGCGGCTGGTCGCACGGTCGGTCGGTCATTCGGCCAAGTCGGCCAATCAACTTCATAAATCAAGCAGCCTCCCAACTGCGAATGCTTATGGTATCGGGATCGAAATTGAAATTGGAATCGGTTTGGTATGGGCTTGTGTTATGGGTTATGAGTGAGAGAAAGAGACTGAGACCGGGGGAGAAAGGCGAATAAACGTCGGCGACATGCTCGTAAAAACGTCAAATAAAATGTGGCAGCCATTTTTGTGCATTTGCCAAATTTGCAAAATTTAATTGTGGCGTAAAAAATGTGCAAATTTATGATGATTTTATTGCACTTTTTCGGTCAACTTTGGCAACTGACCAGAACTGCTCGCAAGCGCGGCCTAAAGCGGTCTCTTTCCTTTTTCTAGAGCAACTTGCAAGAAATAAGAAAATAACATTTATTTATATACTCGCACTTATGTGCCGGCCGTTTGTTTGTTTGATTTGTTTGTTCCTTTTCTTAGATCCAATGAATAAGCCGCGACCCCGGGAAATGGAGTGCGCCGTCTGGCGGTCGAACAAAGCCCTGGCATTAAGGAAAATGTTCATCAGACTTATTTTATTGAGTGTGGAAATTTCATTGTAGCAAATCAATTAATAGCTGGCGGTGCCGTCGCTCCGGGAATAAAATGGAGCCAGCAGGGACCACGCCATCGAGGACCAGGGCCAGGATGATTGTTGCTATTTGGCGCTCTGTTTTGGCTGTCGGCAATCAGCAGTAATCAACCGTAAGGGACGGCATTGTAGGGGGAAATGAACAGGGTGGGGCGACGGCAACTCCGGCCGGGGCACCGGACCCAGTACGGTGTCAGATGACGCTGCCAGCCGTACCAGACATTACGTCGCACGTCTGAGTGCGCAGGCAGCGGCAATAACAACGAGAATTTTCGATTTAATCGATAATCGAAGATCGGAATACCCTTCCCAGAAATCTCATCTACCGAATAAGCCAAAAGTTCTTTAAAGAAGAGAAAATTTAAAGTCCTTACTGTTAGTAAACAAAGAAAGACCAAACTGATTCCCGATAATAGTTATACCCTCTGCAAGTGTATGGCAAACGATGACGATGCCAACGACGGCCACGAGTAGAAGGTGATTCAGAGCAAGGATCCAGAAGCAGGGGCTGCTCAAGGGCGGGGCTCGTGAACGGCGGAGGGAACTTAATCGATTATGCGATTTAATTGAACTAAAAACGCTTAATAAGCAATAAAAGCTCACACAAGCACAAACTCGAGCTGGGCAAAACAAATTAAAAGTAACACTTAAAATTACACCACGTAGACGACGTTGGCTAATGAAAGAAATCGGGCAGCTGGGAGACCAGCAATGCTCCTCCTCCCCTTCGACTCTATTTCTCCAATGCCACTCGCTGCCTTTAAAGAAACGTATAATAAAATTTTATTTTTCCTTTGAAATGAAATTTTGTGAGGCGTTGAAAAGCATTTTTAGCTGGCTGGCGATATTGAACGCAGGACGGAGGCCGGTGGTGGGTGAGGCCTGGACGGAGGTCAGAGTTTAAATGCTGTTAAACACATTCATTTATCAAATTTCATTTTATTAATTCGCCTCTTAAGTGGGCGGTGTCCCTGCTTGTGTGTTGCTTCCTAGCGATTCGGTGGTTGGTGAGCAGATCCGGATTCTGTTTTTGGCGAAGAATAGTCCCCTAGTGGCATCACCATCAGCATTCAGCGTTCAGCATTCAGTGTCAGTGGTCTTAAAAGATTATAAACGATTCCTGGAAAAATGGCAGAGTGATTATAGCCACGTTGCCATGGCAGCAAAGCCCGAATCCAAAGCTATGTCATAGAGCTCAACTGAAATGCCGGAGATGCCGATTGCAAAGTGCAGGGGAATGCGAAATGTGGAACCAATGATTCATTAGCAGCAAATATATTTGTCTTTCTAATTTCAATGGGATTACTCTGGCTAGAAGGATGACATTAGTATATGCTCCACAAGTCCATTAAAATACACATTGTTCTTCTGGCATTTCGTTTGAAATATCTCTGAGCGAAAATATTTCAATTATTATACTAAATATTTGCTTGGCTAATCTTTGCCTTTGGCTCCCAGCGCATACACACATACACACACAGAATTTTGTAAGAATTCTAACTTAATTATAAGCAAAATTGTTTGTTCATCATTTGGTTGGCCAAAGGCAGTAAACAAATCGCTTCTGCGTAAGTACTTGCGTATGAGCCTCCTTCAAGTTCAACGAACGCAGTGCGTGTGCGGGGATTTATAGACAATATTGTGTGCACTTGTATATCATGAATGGGTGTATACAATACACTTGAAAAAAAATATACAAGATATTTTAATACGTTTAATAAAGCCGTATTAAATTGTATTTTAAAATTTAAAGCAGAGGTTTAAAGGCAAAGGATCTAGTGACCCTGCATAACAGATTTTTTTTTCTGATTTTTGCAAAAATATTTAATGAAGAAAGTTCAGTTTAAGTTAGTTCGAGTTTAGCTGATAATTCTTAATTAATCTTAACAAAATTTAAATACTTTTAAATACACTTCAGTCTCATAAACCAAAAAAATAAGTCACAAATCATATTAAATACCCTTACAAAAAAGGTATATGGCAATCACAATCCGATTTCCTGATTTGATTAAATTAATTCTTTTAGAGTTTAATTTCGTTTGGGAATAACCCTAAATGTTTGACTAGTGTGAGACCGTTGTGCTGAAGAGTGCTTTAAATTTAGACAAACAACAAACAGAGACACACACACAGAAACACATTCAGACACGCTAGCAACAAGCCTTTACAGTTGTTAGGTGGTGTTTGCCTTTGTGTTTGTGTTTGCCTAAGTGGCATAGGCAGTCGCCAAACACACAGGCACACACACTCGCCAGTCGGCAGGCAGCGGCATATGCGGCGTATGCGTAATGTGCAATTTGTTCTACAGCTGTTGGCAAATTGCAGCTCACACTCGCAAACGCACACTCGCTCGTATTCGGTGGCTAAAAACCAATTTTATGACAGCCGACATATTGCCGGGTTTTCTGGCGTTTGTTGTTGCTTGGAAATTCGATAGTCAACAAAACAAACAAACTGCAGCGAATGGCGAAAAAGTGGGAAATCAAACAAACTTTTTCGCATTTAATAGCGTTCATTAACCGCCTGCCCAAATAGACCTGGTAATTGGAGTGGCAGCCAGACAGCACAAAAGAACGTGGGGAGCAGCACAAAAACGCCGTGCATAAACAAATTAAAATTAAATATTATCGGACAGCCAGGGGTTCGACGGTTGGTTGTCGGACCAAATTGGATTCAGGCGCATCCTGTGCCATGCATGTTGCATATTACTGCTGCCTTACCCACCGACAAATAATGCAATAATACAAATAATTCAATAATAATTTTAATGAAAGGACCCCGGCTCCGCAGGAAGGACCTGGTCCACGGTTCGAGGAGCTTAATGTACACACATAATTGCACAAACGCCACCATCAGGAGCGGGTCCAACTCAATTCCAGCACAACCCCGAGCTCCCCCTTCGCCCACTCACCCCACACTCACACATACACATACACAGATTATTAAATTCCCATGTAAAAAAGCAAAAATCAATAAAATTGACTCTACATCTAGTGATGAGTGCTGAAATGAAACCCCACGAACTGTGAGTGGATAAGGAGCAATTAAAAATTCCACAACTCGATTTGTTATCAGGTTACATGTGGGGAAAAAGTGTACATCTCTTCTTTCTTTTTTTTTATCAACACAATAACGGGTGTAAATTCAGCAAAAAAATATGGATTTTAATTTGATATCGATTAACAAGATTTACACAATAATATTTTATTCTGCGGCAATTCGAATAATCCGTCTATAATCCACTCAAATCTCTCGTAACTCCTCCTAGTTGTCTTTATAATTATATCGAGTAAGAAATTTTGATTAATTAAGCATTATCTTTCAAGAAATATATATGAGTTTACCAAACCCTAAACAGTTAGCCAACTATTTTGAAATTACACTTAAAAAAAAATGAAATACTGCAAACCCTCCATCAACTATGATTGAAAATCCTTGGGGGTATTGAAAAAACGCCAGGAAATATTCGGGAAATTCCCAATCTAAAAGAGGCAGGCATCACTATCGGAGATAAGCAAAAACCAGAACCCGTCAGCAAAGATTCCCAGTCGCCTGTGGACATGCTTGTAGCGGAAATGGCGTGCAAAGTGAATCGGATGCGGAACGTTTAGGGAAATGTTTAGGTTCAAATGCAAGCATTCCATTCGTATTGCATTCCCATCTTCCACCAGTTATCTAACCGTACGTATATATATATCGTGTCTATCCCACCTATCTCCGGCCCGGATTGGTGTGGAATGGAATGGTGTGGTATGGCATATGGGAGAAGCCTTCGCACATGCCAGAGTCCAGTCCGGAGACCCATTTCCCGGCCGGGGTGTGCGTGGCAGTTGAATAACCTCTGATGTCGGTGGTGCCAGCGTCACTTGTGCCTGTATCTCTCTGTCGCCCCTGCCACAATCCAGTAGCTCCCTGTAGGAGCCATGTACAGAGACAAGAACGGGGATATGCTCAAGGAAAAGGATTTTAATTTTAATTATTTGAAGTTCCTTGCAAAATACTGTTTAAAAAATTCGTTTTAATATTATGTTATTTAAATCATTGAAATTAATTCAAAACTAATCTAGTAAAGCTACTTCCTTTCAATGGATTTTCTCCCAGTGAATGTTCCTCTTACTCACACCACCCCAACATACTGGAGGCACGCACCCATCCTCGCACTCCGAGATTATTATGACGCTCAGTCAGCCATTACGGTTTGCTCCGGCTACTTCATTACGCTGCGTGTTTGCACTCACATATACACTTGCCCCGACTGCGAATTCGTTACGTATACGTAACGCAAAACGGGGGCGGGCCGAGTAAGTCAGTTAATATAGCTGCTAGTTGGCTGCCAGTTTGGCCGAGAGAGAGAAGNAAAAAAAAAAAAAAAAAACAACGCGTAGCGACAGCGTCAGTGGCAACAACATCAACATATCCACAGACCCGACAAATAGAACCCGACCAACATAAGCGCCATTCAAGCTTTTTAGTTCACTTCAGTGGAGCAGCGACGGCAATGAGGACGACAAGAACATCAACAGCAGAAATTGGGTAGCTGTTCTGCTGGATGGGGTTGAATGGGGGGGATGTTTAGGGGGTCAAGGGGTCTCGGGGAGCCAGAGGAAAAGGAGTAAAATTAACACGTGGTTAGAGGTTTACGCTCTCTGCCCGATTTGCCGCTGAGCTGGCTCAGCTTTTGTGTATATCTCATTATGGCCTTAAATGTGCGACTCGATGTGCACCCAAAAAAAAGAAAGTGCAGGAGAAATTAAAGGATTTTTAGTCGCAATTGGTAAGGGCAAATATAAAAGGATAGTCTTACAATTTAATGCTTATTAACGTACTGAAAAATTAAGGATTAATTTAAGAAAACCATTCATTAAGAAACCATTCAAGGCTTGATTATTTATTGGAAAATCTGTTAATTGCGAATCCCTTCTGGAAATGATTAATTTTTTTCTAACACTTCATTTATTTTTGCTTTTTGGGAAAAGGGGATATGGAAAACACATCTGGGTGTCACTTAATCCTTTTTTTTTCGGCCAGTGCATGTGTGGGTGTGTGCCTGTGAGTGAAGATACATGTAAGCGTGTCCCTGTGTGCGGTATTTACGCATTTTTCCTCCAAACCCGCCCGACTGGCCCACACCCCCTATTCGCCTGGCTTCTGTCACACCGTTGAGGCTAATGAAAAGCGGAAATGAAACTTTTGTATTAAACTTCCCTCCTTCTCACTCACTCGCTCGCTCTCTCTCTCTCCCTCTCTCGTCAGGGGTTGTGCGTGTGTATGGGTGTGTTTGTCTGAGTAGGCGTGTTTGTTGTTTGTTTGCTTCGTCTGCTCCCTTTTCTCGCCAAGCCTTTCAACTGCCACCACGCACAGTTTATAATATAAAAAACATCGCAGATTGCGTATACGCAGCGTGCGCCACGAAATGAATGCGAAACCAAATTGCCTCGGCCGTAGACTCCCCGCCAGCTTGGCCCGTTTTTTCCGCTTTTCCTCTGTTTTCTGGTATTTTCTTGTTTCTTTTTTTTTCGAGCCTGTCTTTCATAATGCGCTCGGATTAAATGAAGTCCTATTAAAATAAAGTAATTTCTTTGGCGGCTCACAAAAAAAAAAAACAGTCTCCACCTACGCCATGTCTCCTCCCCGGCATTTTCCCTTTTGTCTCGCCTTTCCTTTTTCGCGGTGGCCCAAAAACTAAAATTGTACAAGGAGCCGGAAACAATGCGATAGCATTGCTTGTTAAATGTGTAAAATACGCTTAGTCTTCACGGCAGCGCAAAAAAATAAAAAATATAAAAAAAAAATGGGAAAAATTGCTGGGGGTTTCCATTGGCAAGAGTAAACTGCGTGTTAATGGCCAAGAGGAGATAGAATGGACGGGGTTTGGCGGCTGGCTGGCTCTAACAAAAGGAAAAGCACGAAATATGGAAAACAGAAAGAAAGGCGAAATGGAAAATTTTATGCAAATAACATTTCATTTAGTTGGCGGCGGGGTATTTGCTTAAAAATGTGCAGAGCGAGCAAATATTATACGAAAAACTAAATAAAAATTAATTGAATTAAGCGATGGGCAAGAGCGAGAGCCGGAGCAGGAGCACAAGCGAGAAAGTGCAGCAAAAACAAAAAACTTTTGCTCGCAGACGCAGACGACAGAGTGGGGAAAAAGGAGTCCGTTCTGCTGAGAGTTTTCATATTTTGTTTGCTTCCCCCTTTTGTTTAATGAAATCCCAGCATAAACTGCACGGATTGTAAAGTTTTATAAGATTTAAAAGTTGTAAATGTAAATTTGAATCGGATCATGGCAGTTGAATATGCACTTCAAGTCTGTTGTTCTCTGTGGAAAAACCTCGAGCACAATGGGTTAATGTGGAGTCCTTCTTCTTTTTTCTTTTTTTTTTTGGGTACTAGAGAGATTTAAATGCAAACGAGTTAAGTTCAAGTCCTCTCGAAAGGATTATGCTTGGGCAAACTTTACGTGTTGCTCCTATCCTGTGTTTTTCATTAAGTTCAGTTTCTTTCCTTTTGCACAATTTTAATAATTATATTGTGCTTCCCCTACGCGCCCCCACCGCCATCCCTAACTCAATTTCTGATTAATTTAAGAAACTTTAACTCAATGGAAAAACCCAAGCAAAAACAAAAGCAACAACATATTAAAACAGAAGCCGCAGCAAAAGTTAGCTTGATGTAAACTTTTTGCACCGCAAACTTCATAAAATAAAACAAATTATGGCAACGTCATTGCTATCTCAACAGCTTGTTAGCACCCCAACTCGGCTCAGCTCAGCTCTGCTCTGCTCTGCACCCCGAGTGTGCCAGACTAGATCGGTTGCCGGGTCTGCCTTGTATATTTGTTCCTGTTGCAAAATGACGCCATCTTGCACAACCACATGGAAACATAACAACAAGCAGCCGAGACGATGTGGCACACCGCACTGGCAAAATCATCTCCATCTGAGTCTGCATCTGCATCTGCGTACATATATGGTTAGACGCATTGCCAGACAAATGCGCGTCAAGTTGACTGCAAGTCTCGAGGCAAGTCATTCACATTCGTCATCGCCGCGCCAGACTCCGTCAGCGCCAGTTGCCAGTTGCCAGTTTCCAGTCCCCAGCTTGCCAGCTTGCCAGCTTGCCAGCTTGCCAGTTGCCAAGGTGCTAACCAAAGGCAGCCCCACCAGCAACAGCAACACCCACACAGGACATCCCAGGCACACATACAAACGTGCGACTCTCTCGGCTGGAGTCGTTCACCGGCACAGTTTGGGGGCCCAGCCAACGTACCAGCAGCAGGCACTGCGCAAAATTCCACGCAACTTTATAAACAATAAAGAATGCTAGTAGAGTGTTTTCTAAGCATGGCATGCACTGTACTTAGTGGTTAAAAAGTATGGCATACTTGATGGGGCACAAATTGGTATAGAAAAATGTTTCAAATAGTTCCTTAATAATTAATTGATAAAAGCATTTTGGCTGGAGCTCAAAAAACACTATTAATTAGGATACATTTTTTCTCAGTTCAGCTACTTCATCAGCGGCAGTCACAAGTTGCAGTTATTAATCTAACACACGCAAGAGAGAGGGTGACAGAAGGCTTTTCTGAGCCGCCGCCCACATGCACCAAGTTGGAAGAGCGACTGGCACTATGGTTATGAGCATGACTGTTATAGCCGCTCCATTGGTGGCGCGTATTTTGGTAGCTGCGGCTCATGTTCGGCAAATGAGTATTTGGCCAAAATGGGTCTGTGGCCAATAAATCCAGTCACACCGAAGAAAAACTAACTATGGGCGTGCTTAAATTGCCGTTTAGGCATTTTTTATGAGCATAATTTATCAAAGTTACGTTAATAATTTTAAAGAGACACAGAGAGGACCGAGACCAACCGAGACCGACCGAGAGAGAGACAAGACAGCGTGGGTCGTTTGGTGACATAAAAAAACATAAAGTATTGCAATTTAATTTGCATAAATTGAGCAGGCAAGCTAACCACCCTTACACCACAGCCGCTCGCTAACCAAAAAAGAATGCCAGAAAAATACCCGTGGAGCTTAAATAATTTCCAAGCTTACTTCTAACACTGCAAGCCACTGACAACAACAACAACAATAACTAAAAGGAGAAGGAGACAAGGACAAGGACAACGGGACGGTACAACAAAAAGGGTTTCGGGCAATTTTGTGCCTTTGCTCATTTTGCTGGCATTAAATTTTTGCATAGCGTAGAAAGCACATAATTTGAAGCATTATGCTAAAATATGCGTTCACTCCGCTCCGTTCCAAAAGGAACATTTTGATGGCAAGGGCGGTGGCATGAGGAATGGGGCAGGACTTAGAATGGGAAGGGGGCCTGGAAAACATTCTGCAAGAATTTCCCCCATCCCAACGTTTTTTTTTTTTTTTTATTTTTATTTTTTTCTGTGAACAATTTCATTATTAAAAATTTTGTTGGTTATGTCGAGTGCAGAGCACTGATAAGGAGGAAAGGATGCTTGCGCCGCTCTCACTGGCTGGCTCCAAAACTGAAATGGAAACTGAAACTCCGAGTTGGATTTATGCTCCTCAGATGGAGAAGTAAATTAGATATTTTTAGCCTGCAAAGGACTAGAAACGAGCAAAGGAAAACCCATTTAAATCAGACACATTGTGGATGGAATATTATCATATTTATGATTATTACATCGCCTCGGCTCAGACCTACTTTGGCCCCAAACAATTCCAACTCATCTGCATAATTTGTAAGCTGCTTAGTACGGGTCTAAACAGGGAGAGATTTGTGGCCGTAAGGTTAAGACCGAGATGTCGAGCAAAAGTTGATTTTGACTGCCTTTAAAAATGGATAATAAACCCTCGACTAAGGACTGCACCTAGGAGTAGTCTGTAGTCTTTTCCATATCGACTAATTTATCGAAACTGGCAAAGCCAGACTGGCATTATGCACAAATCTCTCCGAGAGCCGAGAGCCCAGACCGAGAACGCATTGACTTCGAATCAGTAGTGTAAGTACCCGTCCGTATAAATGCGTTTGCATGCATATTAGGTGCTGGCCATATCTCTTCATCCATGGCCATCATCAACAGCATCTCGACAGCATCTTAATTAGGAGTCCAGATGGGGTAAGTCCGCAATCTGCATAACAAGCACTTGCTGGCTTGCCCTGTCTTAGTTTTAGTTTAGCTTGGTCCTGGCAAATACGTATGCTCTAATTGGCCCTCGGCTCCAGGGCATGATCCTTTGGCTTTGGCAGGTGGCATAACATGGTACAAAATGGGGGCTGTCCCACAATCACACACACAGAAAAACCAGTCATAGATATTGGTCACTATTCTGAGAAGTTCTCTTTTTATTATGGGTAATATCTTATATGAAAATAATATTAAAGGTTCGGAAAATAACTCTTCTATGAATGATTTAATCT
>JAEIIG010038043.1:0-39155 GCA_018904695.1 Drosophila parvula | reverse complement strand
GTTTACACTGAACCAATCATCCTCCTGCTGCATTCTGAGCGCCTGGTACATGAAATCATGTATTTGATAAATTTGTACTGGGAAAACTCCTGATTGGAAAGTTGTTGTTGCCGAAACAATAACAACAATTGCCCACTGCCTATATTTCGTGTAACAGGCGAACAGAGATCAGTAGAGCAGTGATGCACCTATTTATCTATGCGGTGACGTCAGTCGTTTGTTTGCGCTCTTTCTACCACGCATACGACTGGCCAGAAGAATTTCAAGAGAGCAGCTCTTGCGAGAAAATATATTAGCAATCATTCTCCTGCTGCGTTATGGGCGCCTGGTACATGAACCATGCATTTGGTAAATGTGTACTATAGATCATAAAATCGGCACCAGATCCTTAAATAAATAAACATTTTCTGTCATTCCCTTAGTCATATAATTTACTTATTATCTTTAAATAGATAGATCGTAAATAAAAATACATACAAAAAAAAAAAAAAAAAAAGATCCTTACTCACCTGAACGTCAAATACCAACCATGGTCGGCGGTATATTTCAGCGATGTCAACTGATGCAGGAGCCGATAATGATGTCCCTCATCCTGGTTAGTCCACTTGTTTGACATTTTAACTCCCAACCAAGTAGCCTCGACAGTATTACTTTTACTGACTGATCAACCCAAAAATTTTGATTATATTTTTTTGTTTTTATAATTTGTTTATATTGTGGATATTAATACACTTTTATGACATATAGACTAAAGGCTTACTGCTAAGTTTACACTGTGTTGTTTGGTGGCTAAATATTTATGCTAATTTTTGATTAAACACTTTTAACACGCACACCAAATGACGAAACTTCGGGTATTCGCTTCTATATAACCACATTTATTTGTATGTATATTATCGGATCGAATCTGATGTGTGTGTGTGAGTGTAAAAATGTTTTTAAAAAAATAGTTGCCATAACCGATAGAAAAGTGGGGTCAAAAAAGAGTAGAAAAAGGATAATGTACAGTACAAATTAAAGGATAGTGCTTATATACAGAGTGTGTGTGTGGGTGTTGTTTGTGTCTAATTCTTAACTAAATCTAAATGTTTTTTTTCTTCTGCATCGTATATAGTATTGAATATTTTAATCTTAATTCTAGTTTTAAAGTTGAGGCGCTGCTTCTCTTTGAATACAATGAAAAACCCCCTAGCGGTTCCTAAAGGGGGCTTTTCCAACATTTCGTCCATCTCATTTATCCGTTTTATCTAAAAAGGCCTCAATAACAACTTAATATAATAAAATACTAACATTTACAGCGTTTCGTTTTGAAAAAAAGAGATAATAAATAATCTAAGAGCTTTTCGCAAACAAAAAATATCATAAATTGGGGGGATGGGGAGAGGAGTAAAGGCTCCTTGGTTGGTTGGCGTAGGTTTCAACTTTAAAGCAACGAGGATCGAGAGTCTTAAAGCCTCGCGTGTTGAGTAATCTAGTGGTCTTAGTTCCCTCCTAATCGCGCATTGGATCAAATTTGGCAGGCAGGCACCAGAATATCGACGATAATGGTTATTCCCGAGTTGACCAAATTAAAGTGTTGGGAGTACAAGTGGGGGTAAAAGGCGTAGTGCTTCGATTTCGGAGCTTCTTTCGACATTGTTGCTTCTGTTGTGTCGGTGTGTTTACTAGTTGGTTGATATTGACTTTAAAATAAATACTAAACTAGTAGCAGGGGCAAATAAGCGTTTACACTGCTGCTGCTGCTGCTGGTGACGCTGCTGTTACTTGCCCTGGATGCGCCGGACTCTCCTGAGTCTGCGTCTGCTGCTGCTGCTCCTTCTCCTCGCTGGGCCGTCGCTTTTTTAGGGGTGGCGTATCCAACTCAATTGCGGGATATGGTATGACCGCAGGCTCTTGCTGTTCAAAAATGTAGCCAGGCCGCTTCTTGCCGGGACTTAGGTTGCAGGCTGGTGGCTCGTCAGCGCCACTAACTATCTCGGTGACAATGTGTGCCTCCAGAGAGGGTGGAAGCAGGGGCGACAATGGAACGGCATTCAGATCGCAGGCTTCCTCGTCATCGTTATCCTCATAGTTCGGTCCCAGACTGCCAAATATATCCGCATGTCTGTTGTGGCCCCTCTCCTCCTCCTCGTCGTCATCATCACTGTAATCGTTGTCCCAGAAAACCTGAGCTCCGGGGAACACATACGAATAATTGTTGGTGTGGGAGTAGAAGGTTCCCGGCTTCAGGCGCTCTGCTGCCGTTTGACGCTTTTCACGCTGGGATGGCGTTGGCGTTAAGCTGGGCGCCACTGTCTTTGTCTCCTGGACAAGATTACTCGGTCGCACATAGCTGCTGGAGGTGGGGATGGCTTCGTTATCGCACTGTTCGATGCCGCTGTCCTTGGATGAATCGATGGACAGATGGCGATAGCTCTCTACCGTAACACTGGCGCCAGTTGGTGTGCCTCCAGCGGCCAACCGATCGCAGCTTAGTGCGGCTGTGGTCTCGTTTAGCTCCACCAGGATATCTGTCTTGATGCGCTCAATGGCAGCCGCATCGGCGGCACTGGAACGCTGCTTGCCACTCGTATACGTGGAGGATTCAAAGCCGCTGTCTGAGCAGGTTCCAGCGGAACCCAGAATGTAATCCGTCGAACCATTGGACTTGAGCGATTGTGTGTCTGTGTCCAATTGCGATTGCAACTGCCGCTCGCTCTCCTCCGCACTGCAATGGCGATGGTGGTGGTGCAGATGATGATGATGGTGGTGATGGTGATGACGATGATGCTCTGGCGGCATCAGCTCCTTGCTCTCACTGAGCACCGACTCATCGCAACACAGCTGGCGCCAGCAGTCGTCGTTGCCCGAAAGTCGGTGACAAATCTGATTGATGATGACATCGGAGTCGCCCAGCAGCTCCACGTCGAACTTCAGGTGATGCAGCTGCTCGCGATTGATTAAAATCTGCGGCACCGTTGCCGGTATGCTGCTGGGAATGTGAGCCACGGGTCGTACCTTCAGCGAGGATCCGATGACGATCAGCAGATCGCAAATATCCTTGTCGGTGCCCATCACAGTGTGATACTCATCCGGCAGTCCTGTTGACAATGGAAACAAGAGCATTTCAAAAATATACGAATTAGAAAAATGTCTAAATGTTGAAAAATCATAGGTTACTGCTTGGTTACAAGCAACAAGTGGCATTTGAATATTTTAAAATTACACAATAAATACTTTTCGAAGTAATAATGTAAAGTCAAGTTTGACAAATTACACACTCTAGCAGATCTGTTCCGGCAGAAATAAGTTCTCTTGGAGCAAGATAAGTTTATAAGTATTAGGTAAATATATAAAAATAATCGTACCCTCTCCGAAGAAAACAATGTCCGGCTTCATGATGCCATTCTCAACCAGCTGGCGCAGTTCTTCTTCAGTGACCGCTACCGAGGCGTCAACGCTTTGTTCCTTATTCGGCTGGCATTGCGGACAGACTGGGATGCGCTGGGCAAAAATGTCGGCCCGCAGGGCGTCGGCGTTGCATT
This sequence comes from Drosophila parvula, assembly GCA_018904695.1. Taxonomy (NCBI): domain Eukaryota; kingdom Metazoa; phylum Arthropoda; class Insecta; order Diptera; family Drosophilidae; genus Drosophila; species Drosophila parvula. Next base: position 35,631 of record JAEIIG010038043.1, on the reverse strand, counting down.
TGAAGTGACACTTGGTGCACGAGGCCGTGGAGAAGGAGCCGTGGCACTCGATCACCCGCTGGATGCCCGCCACACGCTCCAATGTGTCGATGTTTTGCGTGTAGTTGCGCAACAGCTTGCCCTTGGTCTCCAGCATCTTGATGAACCGATGGCAGGGCGATGGCTGGAACTCGCCGGGATAAATCTCGCGGGCGAACTTGTAAAAGGGTCGCGGATCACGCTTGAAGTAGTTAATATCAAACATGGCCTGCGGATCGGGCAGATCGGGAAAGTCATGCGCCAGTCGCGCATATATGCCGTTGGTGGATCGAAAGTCGGGAATGCCACAGGACACGGACACTCCGGCCCCGGTCAGCACAATGATCTTCTGCGATTTCTTCACCAAGTCGATGACATCGTCGAAGGTGTTCACGTTGGAGAGCTTGTTGCGCCTCTTTGGCTCGTTCAACAGGTGGGCCAGGTAGTCCCACAGCACCGAATCATCGGTGTCGGCGGCCAGACCTGTGGCGAAGTGAGGCATGATGCTGGCAATCACCTGGCGGGGCACACGGCCTGTGTAAAACTCACGTTGCAGCCAACGCAGCTTCCAATCGGGACCCACTGTCGAGGAGCAGTCGGAGCTAGAGTCCTCGTCCTCGTTGCTGGTGCCCTCGCCTTCGCCATCTTCCTCATCATCATCATCATCGTCGTCCTCCTCCTCGTCGTCGTCTTCTTCCTCTTCCTCCTCGTCCTCGCCCTCCGAGTTCGTGGAGGCTCCCAATTTGTTAGTATTTTTGATGTCTTGCTCCAAATTGGCGCCAATTTCTTGTTCTTCCCTGGCAGCCAATGTTTTTGTTTTGATTTCACCATTTGCTTTGCCAGCCAGTTCGCTTGTTGCTATTGTTGATGTTGCTGTTGCTATTGCTGCCGCCGCCGCCTCCGACTCTGTCGCGGCCAACGTCGCTGCCTCGGTTGACGTAGTGGCGAGAATTTCGGCGCCAAAATCAAATTTAGTTGGTGCAAAAAACTCTGGAGCATTCTGGCACTGCACTTCGGCTATATCGCCCAGATCCTTGGCCTTAATATGGCTCAGGCAAATTTCCTCGTAGTTTTCCATCATTTTCCCCACGCACACTCACAAAGTGTCACAGTGAGAGAGAAAACTCTCGAGTTGCGCTGTTGCTGCTTCTTGCCACACCACTAACAGTGCGCGAGTGTTTCCTCGGTCTCTCCGCTTTGCGCTCTCGCGCTGTCCGTTTTCTCCTCTCTTTCGTTGGTACACACAAAAATTTTTACGTCGTCAGCTTCGCACCCATTTGGCTTTGGTGAAAAAATTCTCCAGCGGTCGTTTGGGGGCAAATTTTGCACGCGACTCGAGCTTTTTTCACTTATCCGAACTAAAAGAAAATTTTAAAAAATTTTCCACCTAATTTGATCGTGATTTTTTCGTAATTTTCGACCGTAATTTCTGGAAAATTTTCCGATGAAAAAGCAAGATGGCTTCTTCTCGTCTTCTCCCACTAGGGATGTGAACAAAAATTATATTAATTAATCGATATATCGATATTTCTATAAATGTGAAGAAATATTTAAATCGCGATATTTGGTTGGCATTTTATATGAATATAGATATATTTGTAAATTTATTCTGTAGTTTATGTAGTTTTTATTTTGTTGTTAAGCACTGGTCAAATGTACTACCAAGAATTTTCACAGGGCACCAACATTTGTAACAATATTCAATTTCACCATATAATGTAAAACGAAACGTAAACCATAGATTTTTAACAATTGAATGATGTAGCGTTTACGTTAGTCAAACCATCGTTGTTTTAGGATAATTTTTTAAATTTATAGCGATTAATTGCACTTTTTAGGATAATTTTTAAATTGATAGAGATTGTACTTTTCAAATTCGCGGGGAAAAGGATCATGTTGTCTAAAGTACTTTTTTTTTTGTTTTCATATCTTTTTCCAATTTAATACACCTATGGGCGACCAGGAACAGCGGAAATTAAAAAAAAATGTTTTAATGAACTTAAACGTTGTATTTTATATTTTAATAGTAAATTTGACCTACTTTTTAATTACAGCGGGAAAAACCGCAGCAATAGCTTAAAAATACTAAAATACCAAAAACCTATCGGGTTTTTTGTATGTTTCATTGATGTACAGTAAGCACTGGCAGTGTATGGAAGATGCGAGCAAAGTGACGTACATATGTATGCATTTTAAATATTGGCTGTTAGCTCTTATATAATAAATATAATATAATATTACAATTATTTATTATTTCAATCGAATCTGTATACATATGTACTGCTCTTATAACATATATATATATATACTTATTTTAAAATATCTTACATTTTACCAATTTTACTCTTAGTTTCTCTTAATTGTGAGAGTAATTCAAACCAATTTCATGATATATGAAAGTCCAGAGCGTTCCTCAGCACCAATCTCTGCTGTACTAGGATTCGTGGTATTTACCGGTATTTTATTTAGATTTTTAGTATGAAGATATTTTCCTATGCGAGACCTTGTCACACTCATCAACCAAAATACGAAAATAATGTCATATATAAATTATTAAAAATTGTTTGTACAATAACAATGTACAACGATTAGTTTGTAGGTTGGCAGGGGGAAATAGCGCTACATAATGGACAAGTTAAATTTATACGAGGTGCTGGGAGTGGCCCCGGATGCGAGCGCCGATGATATAAAGAAGGCAAGTGGCAGGCGTAATTTAATTTGTTTGTAAATAAGACTTATTTTCCATTTTCCTTTGAGCTAATAGAACTATCGGAAATTGGCCAAAGAGTTCCATCCAGATAAGAATCCTGACGCGGGCGACAAGTTCAAGGAGATATCCTTTGCTTACGAAGTACTGTCGGATCCCGAAAAGCGTCGCATCTACGACCGTTACGGACTGAAGGGTCTCCAGGAAGGCGCCGAGGGATTCACCGATGCCTCCGAGTTCTTTGCTCAGTGGTTTCCCTTCGAACGCGGATCGACCGGAGGCCGTGGCAAGCGCGAGGGCAAGGTCGTCATTAAGCTGGAGCTGACGCTGGAAGAGATCTATATGGGTGGTATGAAGAAAAAGCTGGAGTATAAGCGGCAGAAGCTGTGCGGCAAGTGCAACGGCGATGGAGGCCCCAAGGAAGGACGCGAAGGCTGCGAGGCCTGTGGCGAAACGGGGCGGGCAACAGCCTTTACCTTTATGGGCCTCAGCCCCTTCGCTGCGGTATGTAACAGTTTTTGTAGTTTGGATTTTTCTTGAGTTTTCATTTTTGTATAATGTATGTTTCCTTCACAGAACTGCCCGGCTTGCGATGGTCGTGGCTTCACCATTAAGGACAACATGAAGTGCGCTCCCTGTCACGGCAGCGGTTTCGTGGAGGAGAAGATGAAGCGAGACCTTGTCGTGGAGCGGGGAGCACCGCACATGATGAAAGTGCCATTCGTCAACGAGGGCCACCAGATGCGTGGCGGCGAGTTCGGAGATTTGATCGTGGTCCTCGCCCAAAAGGAGCATACAATCTTTCAGCGCCGTCATGCCAATTTGTATATGCATGACCTGGATATTAACATCACGGAGGCATTGTGCGGCTACAGGCATTGCTTCAAACACCTGGACGGGCGGAATGTTTGCCTGAGCACCCAGCCGGGCGAAGTGCTGCAGCACAACCACATCAAGATGGTGCGTGGCTGCGGAATGCCCGACTTTAGCCAAACGGACGTATTCGGGGATCTTTATGTGAAATTCAAGGTTAAGTTTCCGGACAACGAGTTTGCGACACCTCCACAGCTGGCCATGCTGGAGGATATACTGCCGCCCAGGGAGAAGATCGTTGTACCCAAGAACGCGGAAGAGGTGCAAATGACGGATTACAAGCCACAGCCCAGGCAGCAGGACGACGAGGAAGGCCAATCGCCGCATTTCGAGGGCGTCCAGTGCCAGACGACTTAGTGCCTGTGGTTGTGGCTCCTGCAGGCACGGTTCCTCTGCCTCGATCTGTGTGACCTCTTGGCCGCACTTAGTATGGATGAGGTTTGCTTCTTGGTGCCGCTGCTCGTCTTAATATGCATAGTATTATTTTTCATACAGGAATGTTTGCTGTGAAAAGCGCGTGATCTAAATTCGTAGTATAACATACTAACTAACGCCAGTATCCGAGACTAAAGCATAGCTGATTCTGATCTTCAATAGGAATGTAAACAATACATTAGCCACGCTAAATTAACAGTATGCTAACAACACACACATTAACCCGCTAATATTTATTGTTTCTCTTTCCCTAATATCCCCCAATATAATACAATTAACAAAATACACTCTGTATCTCAACCCGTAAACAAGATTAATCTTCTTCTGGTGGATCATACTGACCCGGGGTAGAGTTGGTTTATAAATTCGAATTCTATCCTAATCTTAAGACTTCAGGATTTTATTTAACTTCTATACTTAATTTATGCTATTCATAAGCAGGTTTTCAGTATTTTATATTTCGTTCCTAAAATGTTTTCGTTTTTTCCGTATATTTCCAAGGGAAATATGAACAAAAAAGGAATCTAACTCCGGCAAGCTAGCCGTAGATATATACCCTTGCAGTTATACCAAGAATACTCGGCTATTATTAATTAAGTTGAAACAAAAATTAAGAGGGAAAGTTGATGGAATTGACGAACATTTTTCATTATACATTTTTATCTGCTTTCTTTTTTTTAAGGATAATTTCAATTCAGACAGAACATTGCTAGATCGACTGGTGATGCTGATCTAGAATATTTTATGGGATCGTAGATGTTTTCTTTAATGCGTTGCAAACTTCTGACAAAAATTATAATATCCTGCAAGGGTATAAAAGTATTCAAATAGATATTGTTATGTTCTTAAATAAACCGTTCTATTTTGGGAAAGTATTTGGTTAATTATAGTTTATTTTTTTTTTATAAAAACGATTACGAATCATTGGCAATTAATTATTACATGATAATACTCCTAATCGCTTCCATTGGACATAGAAGAACCATCAGTGTATGCATCCGTTTCCTCATTCCACTGGCGCTTGGTTAAGTCCAAAGGCAAATCAGTTTTGGAGATTTCCTTGTCAAGCTTGATGGCATCTTCGGTTGACTGCAATTCATCTTTCTGTGCTGGAGTTTCGCTGCCCACTACGGACTCTTCAGTGTCCATCTGACTATCCAAAGACACCCTGGGCTTGCTCAAATCCAGAGCATTCTCAAGGGGCTCTGCTATTTCTTCCTCAGTATCGTCCAGCTTCGGAACGACGATCATTTCACCAGTGCGCATATGCTTGATTTCGCTCACTTGGTTCACATTGACCTTCATCAAAGTCAAATACTTATTATACTTGGCATAGTTGCGCCTGCCCGTCTCGTCGTTCATCAGGACCTCGGCCTGATTATGACTCTTGTCACGGATGGCCTTCAAGCGGATGTGCTTGGTGATATCCCAGCGCCAGTTGGAGCGATAGGCGCACAGCGAGCACTCGAAGGGTTTCCTATTCAAATGCCCAACGATGTGGACATGGAAACGAGAGGCAGTAGCTGCCCAAAAAGTGCAATGAGGACACTTGAAGACCTTCTTCAACGGGGTATTATCATTGGATTCCTCCGGGACGAACGGTTGAGTGACCTGAAATAATAAGAAATATGGATAAGAGCAGATTTACAAGAAGAACTCCCTCTATCCAACCTCTCCATAGCCAGGAGCTGTTTCTACACCGCAATAATTGATATCACTGGCAGCATTGGGCAAGTCCTCATCCATCATATCCGTGTCGCCACCGGTGTCAATAACGGCCCGCAGCAGCTGCTGATTATTCTTCAGAGCCTGAGCACACACCTGAAGATGCTTGATTAAAGCGATGGCATTGATCATCCGCTGCTGGCAGTGAGAGCAGCTAATGCCCTTGGATTCCGGTATGGGAGAGTCCGGGGCTGTGATGGGGGGACCAGGCACCTTACTGGAGCAGCTGGGTTGTTGATCCTTCTGATCCGGAATGGGTTTATTCGTGGCCTTGCGCCTGGCGGCCATCTGGTGACCCACCGTGGGCACATGGTGGTTCAACTCATGGATGGTCAACGATTGCTTGATGTCCGTGCCAAAGTCACAAACGGTGCACTTGTAAAGGCCATGGCCACCATGGTTCTTGGTGTGCCGGTCCAAATTCCACTTGTACGGAGTGTGGAAGTCGCAGGAGCTGCACTTGATCAGCGGCATGGTGTGGTACTTCACGTGCTTCTTGTACCTGGAGCGGATGGGCGTTATATAGGAGCACTTATGGCACTGGAACTGCTGTGCACCTGATGCCGATTCTTGCACATCCATTGTGGGGCTCTGAGGGGCCTCCTCCGAATCGGAGCTGCTATTGTTCACATCCAGCTTGAGGGTTTCCTCCGGCTTGGCATGGGGCATGGACTGCAGCTGGAGCTCGAAGGCCATGGCAAAGATGTTGTCGTGACTGTCGACGATCTGCTGGAGCTGTTGTATATCCTGCTGGCGCTTGTATGTCTGAAAGCTGTTCACCAGCTTCTGCTCCTCCCGCTGGAGCTCCATCTTGAGCTGTTCCAGCGTCGGTTCGCTCTGCATCATCTTGGGAGGGTTCGAACTGAGACCAGGCCCATTTGGGGCCGTCATTTCGATGCTCTCCTCCAGTCGCCGCTTGCGCACCTCCCGAGTGAGATTGTACTTGGCGCGTATGGCGCCACCGGATGTTCCTGGCACTGCGTTATCATCCGAACAGCCGTGCACCATCTTCATGTGGCGCACCAACTTCTGGAAATGGCGCGAGGCGTAGAGACACAATTTGCACTCATTGATCACAATTCGCTCGCCATGGACGTCGCGTAAATGGGAGAGATGACTACGTGGATTTTGGGTGTAAAAGGCGCACTGGTTGCAGCTATAGTTCCTTCGTATTTTGCACTGCGGCAGGTCCTCCTCGTTGGCGGCGGTGCCATCCTCTGGCAGCATGGTCTCAATGACACACTCCGCTTCCGCGTTTGACAGCATCAAAGGTAAGGAAACCGGAAGAGACGTCAGAAGGTTGGCAACGCCTGCGGGCGCCTCCTCTGCGATGTCCAAGGAAGAACGAAACATCGGTGCACCGCTGACTAGACTGCGTACCACCAGGCCTTCGCCCAAACGCTCCACCATCGATGGCAGCTCCATTACTCGGCAGAAAATCTACGCACAACTAACAAATTATTTTTTTTCGATTTCTTGTACCGAATTTTTTTTTTCTTGCTTTCCGTGCGCGAGCTACCTCTCGACTGAGCTTCCTTTCCGATGGACGCCCTTGACGTCTTTCAAATCAAATTTCAAAGGCTACTAAGATGAATGACGTGTTTTTGGTGTTGAGTTTACATTTTCCTCACTGGCCTGCCATGGAAATACTGTCAAAAAGTGCAGGCCGATTGAATCAAAAAGTTTTCACAGCGTTTACGACTCTGTTTATGGTGTTTCGTCTTCAATTTTCATTTGGACAAATTAAGCAACAAAAATTAGTTAATAAGAAAAAACATCTTATATTAAAAACCCTGAAAAGACCTTTTAAAAGTATGCAAGTCAAAAAGAAGCTATTTCTAATTGTTTTAATGCCCCTATTGTTTCCTGTAGCATCCCCGGATTGATTTTAAGTGAAAGGGAATGCATAAATGCCTTTATTACCACATATTTTTTTAAGCAGAAATTAATGAAAAATATTATGAAAATTATAAATAAGAGGATATGTAAGTAATTAAAACGTGACATCTGTTTCATCGATATCCAGGTCCAACGCATTTAGGTGGATGGGCAACAGGTCCATTCGAAGCTTCTCATTTGATCCCAGCTCCTGGTCGCCAAAGTTAAACAGTGGCGGCACTTTCTGGCCATTGGGCATGCTGCAGCCCAAGGTTTCCATAATGCGCAGTTCATCGAAGGCGTTATGTGCACACGCCATCATGGGCAAGATTCGGTCGCCAGACTTGTACACCAAACAGGCGTTAAGCAAATGCGACAGATCCTGTGGCACGACCCCATTCAGCAGTAGATTCCAATTGGGACGGGCTATGTGGGACTTATAGGCACATACGGAGCGAACTGCTGGGGCACCATCCAAACCCTCAGTGCCCAGCAAGTTGACGATGTGTTGCAACTGCTCTAGATTAATTTTGTTGCTCAGAAAAAGTGGAGTGCCCTTCAGCATTTCGGCAAGGACGCAGCCAGCACTCCAGACGTCTATGGAGCAATCGTAGCGATCGTATTTGGCAAACAGCTCCGGAGCCCGATAGAACCGGGAGCCAACATAACTCAAGTTCGGCTGCTGCGATTCCAAAGTCTTTGCATTACCAAAATCGGCCAGTTTGAGCTGCATGCTCTGGCTGTCCATGAGTATATTCTCGGGCTTAATGTCCCTGTGACAGATTCCCAGGGAGTGGAGATAGCCCAGTCCCCGGAACATCTGGTACGTGAGAATGCGCACATAGATAATAGATTCCTGTGACTGCTGGTTATTGCGGTAGCGTTTGATGTAGCTCAGCAAATTCATCGGCATGTACTCCATGACCAGGATGAGGCTGCACCTTGGCGAATCGCCCAAATTGACGTAGGAGTACATGAGTAGCTTGACGATGTTGCAGTGGTCTTGCAGTTGCGTCAGTATCTCCACCTCGCGCTGGCGGTATCTGGAATTGTGGTAGCAGTGTTTGAGGGCCACTATTTCCTGGCTGTCCAACAATTGCGTCTTGTAGACACGTCCAAAAGATCCCATCCCTATCAGCGCCTTGATCATAATCCTCAACTGAATCGGCGTTCCGCTGAAGCGATCATTGGCAAAAGTAGTGATAATCGACTGGTTGGCTATAATCCTCGGAATGTTGGGATTTTCCTGCCTCACAATATTAAAGGTCGGCTTCCAGTTTCCTGTGGAAAGCGTAGTTGGGTGAAGGAAAATTATCTCATGAAGGATAATAATCTCGAAAAGACTTTTCTTACCCATTTTCGAAGGCCAAGTAACTATGTATGAAATGAATGCGTACAATTCCACAGCTTTTTGCAAAGGAGTATTAAAACCAAAAATTTAAAGTGGCGTTGTCGCTGGACGACGAGCTTGGCCTTGCCACCTAACGGAAATGTCAAGTTGCGCTATGGTGAATAAGTAGCATCTGATATTAACGGTTAGTCGTTTTTCAACACTTATTTTACTGTTAATCTGGTTATTGTTTAATATTAATAATATGCTAAATAAATACAGTTTCAACGTATTTAAATTGAAGAATTCTGAAATATGGAAACTATATACAATTTTGTGATTGTCTGAGAAGTTCCTGTGTTATTCAGAAAGCGGTCTGCAAACTTTCCATGATAAGAAAGTTATTTCAAAACAATCAAATTGTAAAGTAAATATCAGAACAATTCCTTTCTTAAGAATCAGCCATTAAAGAACGATTTCTTTCGCCTTAAATGGAATTTCCAAAGAGTTACAATTTCTGGCACTAAGCCAAGAAAATTGAAAAGGAAAAAGAAAAGGGAAAGGGAGAGATCTGAAAAGGAAAGTGCAAATGGGTGGGAGCTCCGGCAAAGGAAAGAAAGCAAGGATAAAAGCTGCTGTCGTAAACATATGCGTGCTTTTAAATGAACATTTTATGAAAGCTTGTTTGTAGCTTGTTGAAATTGCATTAAAATAAAATTGAATGGAAATATTCGGCACATTTGTTTCGATTTTGTTCGTTTACCGGCACACGGAAATCGGTGGGTGGATTATGTTTATGTTGCAACCAACAGACTTAATGCGATAAAAAGTCGGTCGTCGGTTCAAGCCATTATCATTTCCGCTCGCGCTCTCTCTCTCTCTAGATATCGCTCTCTCTTTTGCTCCAATTTCCCATTTTTTTAGCTGGGCAAAAACTTTCCTTCCACACCCCGCCCGCCATCAAAGTTTATGGGCCATGCATTTGCGGAAATGTCGCCTGCCAGAGTATTCTCCACTCGCTTTTACTCTGCGGTTCAGAGTTGGAATTCATGTAATTCCATTAACACAGACAACTTCCGCTAAAAGAGAAAATGGCTGAACACTGACACACTCGTTCGCCTAATGGCCGAAGCGTGAGTGTGTGCGTGTGTGTTTGGGAGGAAGGGGTGGATTTGGGAACTGGTGTGTTTGCCTGGCTTCAGCGGATTCTGTGGTGGATTTTACGGCTAGTGATGAGCGATCGACTCGACACGGGAAAATGGGTTAAGCTCTTACTAAACTCTCGAATGTCCAATAGAAAATATAAAAAAAGGTTTACGATCGAGGCAATTATCATAAAAAAAAATCAATGCACACTTCATGAACTTTGTCAGCAGGAAACCATATTTCTTTTTTTAGGAACAGCTCGCCTTTTGTGCCTTGTGGATGCAAGTTGAAAATATCGATAGGCAGAAAATCATAAAAGATAAATCGAAAACCTTCATTCAAGCATGAGAATGTAAACAAATTAGTAATGAATTCATTGTAAACCAGATAGGAGAAATAATAAATAAAACCGATTAATTTATAATATGATTATTAAATAAATTTTAGCAAACACTCTAAGCCCATAAATCCCTCTGTACACGCATGTCTCTAAATCCCTCTTTACAGCGAAAGTCTATTTTAAAGTAAAAAACTAATCCTTTATTAAAAAAATTATCTTCTATTTTTAATATATAATATATTCACATTTTTAGTAAACCCGTTAAGATTACACATATTCACCATAGTATTAAGGTTTGACAATATTAATATTAATTATGTAATCATGTCACGTTCACACTGCCTACCTTTTAGACATCTCTAAGGATAAACGATGGGCTCGTGTCTATGCCGAACCTAAACCAACACAAATCCTTCCCACACTGCTCCATCGACATCCTTTTGGCGCAGCCTTTGCGACATTAAAATTAAATTCCCAGATTCAAATGGCATATTTTACGATGGCATAAATTTGTCTTTGAGCAACAGGTCCGCATCAGAAAGCCCATCCCGCACCGCCACAGTCAATCTCCATGGGAAGCAATGAAAAACTTCCAAACGGAAATGACTGTCAGGCCAAAAGTGCGGAGCTTCGTCCATCCGGGCAGACATTTAGGATATCCGTTTAAACAGCAGTTTTTCCCTCTACCAGTTTTTCCCTCTATATCCGTCTATCCCACCGCTGTGTTATTTTTTCTCCGGCTTTTAGGGATTTTATTTCTTCTTTTTCTTTTTTTTTTTTTTGGGGGTGGAAAAGCTTCCGTTGCAACGCTGTTGGGTTTCTGGGGCGTTCCGGCATTATAATTACAAAGTGGCTGGCTCAGATGGATACGAATGGATGGTGCTGCCGATGTGCCGGAACATTTAGCCAGCTCTAAATGCAAATTATACATCTATCGCATTTATCAAAAGAGGTCTTAATGAAGGCCCCAAACTCTTTAGCCGGGCGCGTTCATAAATCAAGCTGCTGCACATGTGGCCACTCAAAAAGTTCACTCCTTGCAGCTCAATCCGGTCATTTATCAATATTTGAACTCACTCCCACACACACTCTCTGTCTCTCCTGTCCGTGCCACATATCTGCGTTTGAAGTAGGAAGTGTTTTTGGTTGGCATTTAATGTGATTTGTGTTCAACCCGTTGAGAGATTCAAATTGGATTTCGATTATTCTCTGTGTTCTACATTTTGCGGGGGAGAAGAAGAGCTGGTAAGCTGGCTTGTTCGTACATAATTTGGCGAATAATTTCGGGATATTACGATTTATGTGATTTATGTATTAATTATACTTTAGATAAACTTCTAGAAATTACTCTAAATATTTTCCAATCAGGCATTCTCTACTAACCTGTTAAATAGTTAATTATTGCATTTGTATGTTAAAAGATAGCTTTGATTATTGATTGATTGTTTGATTAATTGTCGTTCGACATATATAAAGGGTTTATTACACAAATTGCGGCCATTAGAAATATCATTCTAGGCAAGCTTATAGCCTCTAAAGCTAATACAGCATTCCATTTAGTGGTAGTATTTTATAGGCTCCGACAAATACACAAATATCAGTTTATTTTAATTTTTGTTTTGTAGATTTTAACATTAAATAATAGTAGACCCTCTTTTAGATTTAATCTCAAGATTTCCACTTACCTGTCCTTTAGATTGTATCATCTTAGCCATTCTATTGCGCCTTTCCCCACTTAATCTAGCTGTTTTTTTTTGTCTTTGGTGCAAATCCCAAATTACCTGTAGAATAAATATTTATATTGGTAAGTACCCTTCAGGTGGAGAGCATTCTTCGACGCTGCTCAATTGGAAAACGTGCCGTATTCGGTTCTCGTGGCCAAGCACTTGACGTTTCAAAGCCAATGGCTTAATGGAAATTCGCGATTCGTGGGAAAAATCTTTCAATTGCAGTTGCCGCACAGAACAAAAAGAAAAAAATATATATACTTATATACATATATATGTATGTAAAAAAATAACAAAAGCTGTTTAGACTTACCCACTGTATAATTAAGCAAGATTTGAATGACCGGGGAATGAGAATGCGGTACGCGAGTCGCGCCTGCCACCGCCCACCATAACAAATTGAAAAGCTTGCGATTCACTGAACAAAATATATATCTTAAAGATATATAACCAATATTGGAAATTCAAGTCCTAACTGGAATTAAGAAAATGCTGACTTAACAAGTGGAGATATTAAAAGGTTTAAAATATCAACCGAATCATGTTTTATTACATACTGAGCTGGCTTTTAGTAATTAACATACCTTTTAATATTTATCTGTGAAATATCTTCTTCGTTTTCTTATTGACTAATAGGTTTAAAATACAATAAAGATCGTAATATTTTCTTCAACTCAAGCAATTTAATTATTTATAACAGCCTCATCTTCTGTTAATACATCGTTAAATTTATAAAGTTAGTAAAAGACTGTTTTCTCTAAATAGGGCTAATTTATTTCTTATTATGACCATCCATTTTAATAATCCGTTTTCGCTCAGTGTCGCCGGTTAGAACTTGGCCGAATGGCTTGCTGGATTGGACGTTGCCTGGGGTTGGCTTTGGCTTTGGCTTTGGCCCGACACTTGGCTTGACGGGGTATATAGTCACACCTTTGCGATGCACTGCGATCTCTCGGTCTCGGTCTCGGACTCGACCTTGAACTTGGTATTAGATGCGAGAAGCTCTCTCAAAAACCGGTTGCCTTGACGGAGGCTCTTTGTACTGCAAATTAATGGGCAAAGCGCAAGAAATCGGTGACAAGCACGAGGCAATGCCAGCAACAACAATAACAACAAGGAGTGATCATCTCACCGAAGGGAAAAACAATTGCACGCTGGTATTCCAAAGATTTCCATTGCTAATTGGACACAGAACGAACATTTTCCCCGCCGAAGCAGTATAATAAGGTTGATATATAAAAACCAACGTAATTTTTTACATTTTTCCACTAGCTTCTCGAATTATTAGTGAAATATTAATTTGTACATTTAATGTGCTGAAAACACAGATTACTTTATATGGAATTTTATTACATCCTCTCAAATAACTATTTGTTTAATATGTAATATTTATAATGATTTTGAAAATATATTATTTTCTTTCTCTGCATCCTTATTACAGCAACGAGAAATAAAGGGCGAAAAATTAAAATTTAATTTACATTTTGAATGCAGAATTGTCCAGCGATAAGGGGAATCACCCGACCACCAGTCGAGTCGCTGGATGTCGTTTATGGAACACTTGCTGTACAATTACAATTCTAATTGAAGGACCAGCCATTAAAATCCACAGAGCCGGGTACTCAAACCCCAAAAGTCCTTTCAAAGCAGCCGCAGGCGTGGCATAAAATAAAAATAATACAAAAAAAAAAAATAGCAGCAGCAACACCCCGACACCAACATGTTGCGCTCCCCAAGAATGCTGTGCTGTGGTATGTGCGGGCTAAAGGGGCGGCAAAGGGTTAAGGCGAGCAGCCAGTTAGGGCTCTTAATTAAACAAAAGAGCCACAAGCCATATTTAAATTCAACGGTTTTCAGCAAGCTTTAATTTAAATCCAAATTTTAAGATAAACTTTATTATATAAACTTGTCTTGCTTTTTGCAATGCGTCTACTTAAGCGGGATTCATGGAAGATTTACTTTGGGATTTAGATCAAATAAGTATTAAATTGTATTTGATTTGCTTTATTTTGGAATAATGTTCTATACTTTATACAATTAATTACCCCACTTACACTGAATGAATAAATATACATTTTTGAAAACTAGCTATGCCTAATAGTTTTATTTTATTACAAAATCCTCTTCGGCTTTTTTTAATTACAATTTTCAATAATTGGATGACCCCTAACGAGCTAAACTCACCACACTTACAAATCCCTGCTGGCCTAAGCTGATCTGGCAACTCTGTACTTTCTAACCTGGTCAGAATTTCGGCAAAATCGCTGTAATTTGTTGATTCACGTGCGTTTTTATAGTTAATTGATGTTAATTTTGGTGTTGAGTCAACACAGTTGAGTAATTACCACGAATTGGGGGTTCATTGGCTGTGGCAATTTGCATTTACAAGTAAGGTAAGGTTTATCCAAGGACAAACATAGTTTCATCATGATTTCTAGCTCTCTTTTTGATCTTACCAATTCTTACTTCTCTTTATTTGTATACGGCCACGCCCCGCAGCCTTACACGCACAACACGGACAACCTGTTGACCGCCAAAAAAAAACCTATTTAACTTAACGTGCCGCGCCACGCCCACCGAAAAGCTGTTGCACATTGCGTGAGTGCCCCGCGGGCGTTGCCCAAGTTAAGAGCTGCAAAAAGCAGGTAATTGCACACGGCACAGCACGGCCGAGTGGTGGGAAAAAATCAGCAAACCTGTTCGTTCGTTCAGCTTGCTGCCTCCTGCTCTGCGAGCTGCCAGCAAGCTGGGTGCATGCTGGATGCTTTTGGCCAAAGACAACTGCAATTTGTTGCCGTCGCAGCTGAAGTTAAAGCTGTGGCTGTGGCTGCGGCTGCGGCAGCGGCTGCGACTGCCATGTGGCGCTGTCGCCCCTTTTTGAGATCCAAGAACCAGGTCAAGGTTGCTCCGCGGCTGCGAAGATCAGTGTGTTGGCAGTGTTGCCAATTTAGCTATTATTTCACTAGATTTGGCGTTTTTCAATTGGTAAATAAGAAAATAGCGGCTGGCATAAACTTTGGGATAATGTGGTCACGTTTTCAGTCAGCATTGTTGTTTTTTTACAATAGAATTTATTTTTAATTATGTTATATTAATATTATATTAATTTTATTAAAGTCTGTAGCTATTTGCTTTTACGCTGCTGTTTTAAACAAATGTTTTAAATTGTCAACCTACAAAATTATTGCATTTTCCTTTCTCTATCCATTTAATAGCAGAACTGAATCTGTTATGCTGAACTCCTGGACTCAATTTTTGTAAGCTTTATCGTACTGTTTATGGTGTTTCCAGCTACCATAATATTTTTCTGGGCATTTAATGTATTTTTCAAAGGTTGGCTTATCTTTTGTAGGACTCGAGGAGTTGGCAACACTGGTTGGTGCTGTTGCAATCGAACATGTTCGATCCAAACTGTTCCCATTTGCGTTGGGGCAACTGTTCCCAAGCAACAGGGCTTGGAGTCGAATTTGTGTAAGGAGCTACTTAAAATATCCGTCAAAATTTCATTAATAATTTAAAAAGGTACTGGAAATATTAAAAATAGATTTTCGTTATATTTTAAATAACACATTTTAAGGGCTCCAGATAAATGTCTTTATATAATTTCAGTTTTCAATGATGTTTCCCTTTGGGGAACGTGCTCAGCGTTACAAAAACCAAACTTACACATGGCCGGGGTTTACAAAAACGAAAATTACATAGTAGTAGTAGTTGATTTATTAAAGAGTCTTCTTAGCAACCCCATAATTTTGTGAATTTCTTGTTAAAGTCAAGGGGAATTTGTGCGAGAACGTGGCTAAGTTTTTTTTTAGTTCATCAGTCGAGAATGATATTTTATATTTATAATATTGTTTTTAAGCTACAAAAAAAAATGGTATTTTAGTTCCTACTTAATTTTGACAGCCGTTCAAGTTACAGAAAACTTTGACTGCCGTAAAGAGTCGAGTTGGAGAAGTTCAACAGTGTGTATAAGCTTCAATAATTCACACTGACAGTCGCCAACAGGTAATTTTCGTGTTTTTTTTTCGGGGGGGAGGGAAACAAGAAACGAAATTCTTTGCTCGCCCCTTTTTATCGTACAAATCGCAGGCGCTGGCGAGTTGCTCTGTATTTTAAGGCATTTTTTCTTTTAATTGTTTTGACTGGTTTACGAGGTGGTCGGGGTTCAAGAGCTCTACTCCAGCTGGCTGACAAATGCATTGGCTGCCAGACAAAAAAGCCACCGAAACGTTAATATAAAATGAACAAAAAAAAAAGAAAGAAAGGAAAAAAGTAATTAGTCATATGAGCTGTGAACCCTGTAATTAGAGCTACCTGTTAAGGCATCGGATTTTAATAATTTTTGGCAATTTATATGCAACGCTTGGCTGCATTGTGACATGATATGACGAGGATGAGCCAATTGCCTTGTCTCCGCTGGGGTTCAATAAACGCTTACGGGCTTGCCCCTGGACCTGGGGACCTGGGGATCTGGACCCCGACCCGGACCCGGGTCAGATCATCGCCCAGAAGAGGAGAGTAGTGCTCGGTGTGTGTGTGCTCGCATTATATTGGCATCACGCATCGCCAGCACTTCCTGCTTCGGCTTAATGGCGTTTTAACATGCATTTTAAATTAAGTGCGGGCAACACTTAAGTTTTAATGTCATAGCCCTGTGCGCTAAGTGCATTAGTCGCTGCCTGATTAATCATACGCCGTGTTGAGCACACACAAACTCAAATCGTAAGAGGGATGCGTGTATGTATTCACTTTGCTCCACAAAAACAAAACAACAACAAAAAAAAAACGTATTTGTTTTGCATCTAATCCCCGCTGACATTTATCGGGCGAGCAACAAAATCGTTTAAGCAAGAAAACAACAACAACTTTTAGCTATTTGCGGTCATTCAACCCAAAAAAAGCGATTTAAATACAAATTATTCAATCGCATAAAATGCAATATTCTGTTCGTATTTTGCGAACTGTTCGATGTGATGCGGCAGTAGCTGAATTTTGGAAAATAATAAATATGCAAATTGCTACACAAAAACTAAGTAATTATTTATAAAACAAAATATATGCATAAGCGAATAAACAAAGTACCAATACATATATGTAGATGGAAATAATTAAAAGTGACAGGTTTTAGGCAAAAAAAAGAGGAAATATTAGTAATAAAGGAATCCATTTAATGGAAAATAGCAATATTAAATATAAAATCTTAATTAAAGAGTTCTTTATTACTTTATTTAGATTTAATTTTTCAAAGATAATAGATTTTTTCAAGACTTCCCAATAAAATTACATACTTTTATAGTACAAATTATATACAAGATATAAAAAAATATATATCTCTCTCATTTCTCAGATATATTTCTAGTTATTAGCTCAAATATCAAGTTGTGAATGAAATTTCTTTTATTTAAATGAGACCCGCAATTATTTCACTTTGTTTAAGATTTCAAATTCATTTTGCTTCTCTGCGAGCTGCTAAAGTGGCTGGCTCAGTTTTTTAATTAAGCTGCGGAACACCTTTTGGCGCAATTTGCATTTGCAAATAAATCGAGCGACATATTTTACCTGATTTACTTGGACGACTTCCATTCGTAAGTTGCCGGTTCTCAATCACAGCTTGGACTGTCATTTCGTTGGAGAAGATAAATCTTGCCGAAGGCGCCCCTAAATACAATCTGTCGTATACGCAATCTTTGTCAAGGAACTTTGGCCAGCTGTCGGGCGCTACCACTGCGGCCACTGTCTGTGTTCATGTCTATTAGTTGGCTTTAAGCTTTTGGCTTAGACTAATTTGATTGCCTAAATGCTTTTGCCCGGGAGGAATTAACTGTGCGACGACAACAGCCATCTGCTGGGAGCTGCTGTCATTAGTAGGCAAGCAAACATCTTAGTTAGTTTTGTCACAGCTGCAGAGCACTGTGCCATCAGCATTGGGAATCCTGGTCTATTGAAAGGAGCTTAGGAGCAGCTCCTCTTTACCTCCTTGGTATTTCCTTTTTGCGGCCTATGCCACACACTTGAACAACTTTCGAAAACACCTCCGTCGAGTGGCGGAATGTTTTCCACTTTTGTTATTCAACCTGGCGACAGCTTTCAGGTACTTAGCTATCCCTTATTATCAGAGATGCTTGCGTGAGAGTTGAAGGAGTCTGGCACTGTTATAAATATATATTTTATTATATTATATTGATAGAATCATTACTACAGTGTTCCTTTTGCTTTTATTAATAATTTAAGATTAAAGTGTTAAAAGGCCTGCCCTTTTTTGTTATTTTTAAAGTAACAATTCAAGTTTATATAATTATAATGAGGAATCATTTAAAAATAAAGTAAAGCAGTGACAATTTTTAACTGGTTTAACATATATGTATTCGGTATTTCTGTAGCAATTACTAGGGATTTAAAAATCATTCAAAATGTGTCTGAAAGTATGTTACATTTAAACAAAACCGATTTACACTGAATTTGGTACCTCAAAATGGATTCCATACTTTTAAATACATTTTAAAAGCTTTTTAAACCCCTAGACATTCCTAAATCAGCTTATATTAAGTTATTTTATTACAAAAAACCTATTATTAAGTTTTAAATTCACATATTAATCTGAATTACCATACAAATCAAATTTCAATCGTTAAAAATACGCCCAAAATATTCAAAGGTTTGGTACTCTGTATTCAGAGACAACATTTATAGACTTCCTCGATTATGTGCAGTTCTTCTCTGATATCGTGCCTCTCAAAATGGAAACCATCTCTACGGCCCAATCCCGCTTAGAGCGCAGTGAACTTTTCCCTTAATAAGCGCAATTGACATTTCAAGCAGCAGCCAAGAGCTTGGCGGTAAAAGTGAGGCGAAATGTGCAGGCGGCAGGACCTCTCCAGCGAGTAGACAATTTTTGCCCAAACAAAGTTGCCTATCGAATGTTCCAAAAACGGCAAAGGATGTTCGTGTGCATCCTTGGCACAGAGAGAAAAAAAAATGGCGGATAGAATCTGCCGGCAGTAACGGGAGCAGCCAGGCATAAACATGGACATCCCATGGGGGCAACTCCTCCGCCGCCGCCGCCGCCACCGCCGCACTCCGGGAACATTCAATGGAGCATTAAACTGTCCAAAATCAAACGAAACGAGCATCGAAAAAAGAATAAAATCAATAAGCTCCTTGGATTTTTCAACTTTAAACAGGATTCGAAAATCGCTGGTAGGACTCTGCACCGCCGACTCTGGCTTCAGGGGCCGTAACCTGTCCGGACTCATTAAATTTTCATTGGGTGTTTACGACTTTAAAACTGCTGTAAAAGTCCGCTTTAACAGACTCCTCCTCCTGCTCCTTCTCATCGTCCTGTCCTCGCTCCGGCGATATCCCTGTGGCCAAAAACAAGAGCTTAACTTACGCGAAACGAGAGCAGGGCAAAACGCTTGAGGAATGGAATGCCCGCGGAGTATCTATTGGAGCACATTAGCCACGCCACATTGTGCCTACTAATGAGCTCGTTTATGGCAGACATCCGCATCCGTATCCGCATCCGTTTCCGAGCGTTGTTAAAAAAAAGGAAAAAAAAGAAGAAAATATAAAGAGAAAACTCAACAAAAAACCACCGCAGGACGAAGAGAGGTAAAAAACAAATGTCAGTCTCTGGTTTTCGTCTGTAGGCCGCTGCTCACACACCTGAGCCGCAAGTCTCTGGGCCATTTTATTTGCTCTTCTTCCCCCCTTTTTTTTATGGCCTGGTGCAGAGGGATATTATGGGCTTCCAGCAGCATCAGCTTAGTCGTTCGGGCTATGTCTGGTCATATAATCTCCTTCGGTTTTAAAGGGCGGCCCCCCAACATTGTTGTCCTACGACGAAGTCGCTCACAGGAGTGACGTAATCTCTGGGAAATATCGCTTCCTTATGGGCATGGTGTAAACTAATAAAAAGGAGCGGATGCATAAAAGTTATATAGTTGGAAGTTATTTCAATTCCAAATTAGGTCACGATTCGCCAGATTAGAGCAGATTGTTGCGGTTACGAGGGCGGTGCACTTGCTTTAACCTTACGACCAGCGTTTTATTAAATACATTTTCGTGGTTAGTATATAATTTGACAGCTCGGCATTAACTTCTAGATTAATTGGGGATTTACTTGGGTTCTAATGAAGCAAAACTGTCTTAGCTAAGCTAAAATATTCACTAAAACCAATTGTTATCTTGATTAAAGGTACGTTTAAAGAAAATATTAAACGTTTTTGAGTTTATATTATTGAAAACAAGGAACATTTTTAATAAAAGAACTCTTTATTTTAATTATTTATTTATTCTTAGACAAGGAATTAGTATAATATACTTTTTACAGATTGATTAAGTTTTAAATACTATAGTTCCTAGTAATTGTTAAAAAAAAAACACTTAAAATTTAATTACAATTTGTATAAAATGGGTATTACCAAAGACCGATTAATAACAAGATGCATAACGCTTATAAATTTGAAGTGAAATATGCAAGAACTTTTTTGCTGGCGACGCTCTCTCAGCTTGCACAAAGTTGAGAGCGTAAACCTGGCGTGACATACCTTGTTATTAAGCAGTCTTTGGTATTACATAGATCTAAAATGTAAAGTAGGGCATTTAAAAGTCTGATAAACCCCACACACTAGCAAGGGGAAACAGCATCTTCCATTGGGTTCCCTTTCGGTGTGTTTTCGGTTTGGTATGTCGGTTAGATTTCCGCTTAGCTGCACACGTCAGTGCGCATATGCTCCGTTATTCTTACCATTTTATTTCTCCTTTTTTCTTGTTTCTTTTTTTTTTTTTTTGGTTTGTTTGTTTTGCGGGGTTTTCCCCGTTATCGTACCTTGGCATTTGCCAGCCGCCATTAACATGAAAATTATATGTAATCGCCGGGATATGAAAAGGGTTTTCCCTCCCAACCACCAAACCGAGCAACTACACAATATGGCAAGCGAGATTAGGCAACCACGAAGTGGCTTTAAGTTCTCCAATCTAGATATTATATTTAGTTTAAGATTAGGCCGCAGCTTATTTGTTCGATTTTTGTTATTACTTTTGGGGCGACAGCCACGCGCCGCAGGCCAAAGTATCTGTGACATCTCTGTGTTGATGTTACAAAACTTTGCAATTAAATGCGCCTTAAGACACTTGGGACTTGGTCATGTCACAAGACCGAAATCCATTAAAAATTGTCTTAGGTATTTCTACCTCTCGGCAGGCCGGCCCTTGTGACCATGCCCCAAACATAGTTCAAGATTTCACATTAAGATAATTCCAAGGAAATACCAAAAGCCGCCACGTCGTCCGGCGCCGAAGACATCAATTGACAGTTTCGTTTCGTGTTTTTGGCCTAAAGAAAAAAAAAAGAAGCCAAAATAAGAAACACACACACACACATCAATTTGCTTGGGGATTTTATTTGCGTTAGGCCGCAATGAAGGTCTGCAAAAATAAGAAAAAGATAAATAAATAAAAAGATATACTTATATATTTTGTGTTGGCCAGGTAGAAATTGTCAGCTTGACCAATATTCCAAATTGGATGACCATTCTTCGGGGAAACCAGCCGCACCCCTTAAATACAGTTTTGTTGGAAAAAATAGCACTAAAGCTTGATTATTTGGTTTTTATATCTTGAGATGAGTCCTTGGTTTCTTAGATAATGTATTTGGAATATTAGCTCTTTGATTTTTGATTTAAATAATAAGGCTAACGGAATTTAGCTTCGTTTTTCTAAGAAAAAGGAAGTAACACTTAAAACAAATATTTCTTTGCCGATTAACTGATTTCTAAAATTCTAAAAAATAAATTTAGCAACATACTTTTTTAGAAGTCAATAAAAATATCGAGGTTGATCGTCAGCAAAAATGTATTAGTAATTAATAAAGACTCTTAGCTGAAGCTTAAAGAATTCTTGCTTGTCTTCGGACATAGATCTATGTATCTTTCCTTTTAAAGTTATGCCTTTATTTATATTAAATATAAAATAAAAAAAAAAAACAAAAAACCCACTCTCCATTGCTATTATTTCATCCACAACTGTGCAAATAAATATTATATATTTCCTCCTGCAACCAATCAACACATTTGAGGCCGGGTCTCTTCGATCACGTCTTGTTTGCTATAAGGGAAGTGAAAATCCCGGCCCCGCCAATGTTTAAGATCTCATTAACTAAATGCAGTCGACGCCGATGATATTATGGCGTCTCCCTCCCTGCCAAGATCGTCCATAAAAGATCAACTGCAGAGTTAAAAAATGAACCAAAAAAACAAAATCTTTAACTGCAAAACGTTTTTGAGGTCACTAATTGTCTCTGTACACTTCGGACGCGTCTCCATTTCATGGAGATTTCTGGGTGCGGCGGCGGCGCTATATGAAATATATGAAATTCTCGCTGTTTGGATGTTGGATTGTTTTTTACCGTAAGCCACTTTTACTTTTTTGTACTCGGTTTACATACAATACAATATATTTTGATGGTTTTTTTTTGTTGGGGTCTTCAGTTTTGGCTTTGCTTTACCGCTAACTGCAGACGTTTTTATAGGCTTAAAGTGGAGGCTGATTGCAGCCTGATTGACAGCTGCTCCGGCTACTTGAAGCTCAGCTCGGTAAATCACTTGCCCCAATGCCAGTCCCCTGCCACCAGTTGGTTCTCCAGCCTCCTCCTCCTTCTGTTTTTGCGGCTCATAAATATTTGGAGAACGCGTGCTGGCCTGCGGCTTTGGGCCGTTGTTGTTGATGCCGAGAAACTAAGGCTGCTGCTGCTCTCTGATGTCTGCGATAAACAGCCTCAAAGTATTCCCTCAGTTTTTGATGTCAGCCAGTCAGTTAGCCAGTGGGCCAGGCAGTCACTCAGTCACTCAGTCACTCAGTCAGTCATCCAGTCGATGAAGCTTGGCCTGGAAAGCAAAATATTGTTACTGCGGCAATATGTTTTGCCAGATATCCATCTTTAGTGGCTCAGGCCAGAATGTGTTATGATTTGCCACTGCTTCTCGTTTTCGTGTGCGTACTTTGGGCATATACTATATATAAAATCGATAATAATATGAAATATTGACAGCCAAAAACGTAGCTCGGTCTTATCTCAAATTGCTCTATAATTTGATTGCTTGTACACGATGTTTGGCTATGTAAATTTTCATTGTGTGTTCTGTGTGTATGACACACACACTCGATAGAGCGATAGCTGCAGGGTTGTGGGATCTAAATCAATTGGAAGATGAATAATTGAAACAAGCTACAAAGCCGATTCAAAAAAACTTTTTAAAAAACAAATAGTTTCAGGTGAAGAAATTAGGGAACATAGGGAAACATGAAGATAGTTGTGTCTCACAGAGTAAACTTTCTTAAAAGATTTTTGCTAATAACCAAAAATGAACTAGATAGGGTAAGGTAAACACATACTTTATATCTAAAGATTCCTTTACAATTTCCCATTCAAAGAAACACTTATATTTATAGTATATATTATATATACCATTTTTAAACCCTGTTCATATCTGTTTAAATGAAACAAGAGCCCTACAATTAACAATTGTTGTTAAAAAGCTGACACGGTGCAGTTTTACACATATTAACTCCATTTGAAATTATTATTTGGGATTTTGCCATGCTGTTCTAAAGTCTTCCTCCGTCAGGGCATACATTTTGGTCCTTCGAGCCGGATGGAACACTCAAATTATTTCTTTCATTAAAGAAATTACCTGAAACAGTAAGCCAAGCGATTTCTACCCATACTCTTATGCTGAACATGAAACATTACTTCCTTTTAGCCCAGACTAATACGCATTTGCCTGAATAAATTATGTTTGACACCGTTTGGCGCAGGGACGGGAGTCTCTTACCATAAAGTATCGCTGACAGCATTTCAGGCTTGTTTGTCAGTTGTCCTTTACAGTTCCATTCCACTCCCCTGCCTTGCCATAAATTCAAAAGCAGCGAATCTGGCAAATAAACACAAAATTCGCACACAAACGTGTATACATACAAACTATAATATATAAAATGGAACCGGCAACATATCGTGGCACAAACATCGCGCCCCGATGCGACACGATCAAAGTGTCCAGATATGTCAACAATGTCGCCGTTAAGCGCCAGAGTCCGAGGGGTTTTTTTGGTGGGTTCTGTACATCCCATCCTGCCGCACTTCCGCTCACTCTCTCTCTCTATCGGAATCAAGGGAAACATTTTCCCCCGATGCGTCACAGTCGCATTAAAAATACACAACCTACTACAAATTTAAAAACGAAAACAAAAAGGCAACCAAAGTTGTACGCTTCATTGGCCAACTATTTGGCAAAAAGGTATGGGCACATACAGACATAACATACAACAAATTGAATCAGCATTGGATTAAAGCTTCAGCATAAAAGCCGATTGTACAATATGCACAATGTTTCACATTTAAAGTGCTGCTCCGCCAACTGAAACGTGTGCAGATTAAAGGCCGCAAAGTAAATAGTTAAATGAAACGAATTTCACATGCAAAAGAAGTGAAATGGTCCAAAGTCTTTTGTGAATGATAAACCCCAATTAAATGGAGAATTATATTATATTAATTGGAAAAGGAAAGCAAATGGAATTTGGTTTATATCATTTAAATATATGGTAAATCAAGTATTTTAAATTGAAACACAAGTAACACCTTTTAAATATTAATTGAATTAATACTACTCTTGAAATAATAGTAGAACATTGTACATTTAGCAGAATTTCTCAAGTTTGGGCCAGCCTCTGGTTTGTAAAATTATGAAATTGAATGAAAAAATGAAATTAAATGATATCTTAATTGTTTTATTGGATTTTGTAGTATTTTGTACAGTATTTTGACCTATTGATCAGGCCAATTTCAGACATATATACAGCTACTTAAAAAAGATATATTTCAAACAAATGCTGGCAAAATATGGCCAATGGAATAGGTAAAATTACATATATATCTTATACAATAATCTCTTTGAAATTATTATGATCTAATTATTTAATTTAAATATTGTTTAGTGCCCAATCTTTTAAGTTTTATTACAAATTCTATTTTACAAATTATTTAAACTCTCCTCAGAAGTTTTCTCTGATATTTAATCAAGAAAAAAGTAAAAGCAATAGATAAATATCAATATAGTAAAGCTGTGATAAATAAAATGTCGAAAGATCTTAAATTAAGTAATGGTTATGGTATATTTTTAAATTCTACACGAAACTCAAAAAGTAACTTTAAATATCTTTAATTTCTTCAGCCATTTCAGTGATATTTAAGAAGAATAGTAATGGATATAGAATATACATAAAATTGAATTAAATCATGCTTTCAGATAATACTTCCTTTAGACCTTAAGTCACCAAAAATACACTGAACCATTTCGGCAGTCAATTGAATGTGTCTCAAGCCTCGACTCTACCAACAGACTGACTCATTCGAGTGAAGCGACTGCATTGTCCAGATATTATATTATAAGCACTTGCTTGGCCACATGTATGGCGGCGGCATGCAAATTTGGATTCATATTTTTGCAACTTTATTTTAGTTTTAATTGCGCGCACGCAATAATTTTCCTTGATGGCGCATCAACGTCAAGGCGAATCACTCGCCAACGCTCCATCCATCATAATATGCCGCGCCGGCCGAAGGGTGAATCAGATTCGTCAGGGGAAGACTCTTTGATTATGAGCGCGTGCGCACAATCAGACAGCAGCACGGGACTCGCACACGCAGAGGGACAGGACAGGAGTCACAGTGTCACCCAGTTGGGACTGGCAATGGTACTGGTACTGGTACTGGGATTGGGATTGGAATTGGGATTGGTACTGTCACTGGGCACCCAGCTCGATTATCATGCAAGGGGCGCATCGGCCATAAAAGCGATTCTGCGATTCCCTCTGTGTGTGTGTGTTGGCCAAATGGCGTCTTGCGCCTTGTTTTGCATGCTGCGCTCGTTAAGAACGCCACCGAGAACAATGCAGCAGAGGGAGCAGTGCACTGAAAGAAAGCCAAACCGTCGAATGAATTTTTTAAAATAAAAATTCAATAAAAAAACGCTATGACAGAACTTTGCCAAGATATTGTAAGAGATTAAGTTAAGGGTTTAAGCTAGAAATGTACATATATCGAGTGAAACTATCGCCAAGTATGGTGTATCGATATTTTAAAATAACGAAAGCTATCGCAATTAACATCAAAGTATTTCATTTTTAAAACAAGTATCTATCTAATTAGTGTTGTTTCACATAAAAGGTTAATCAGCTCATTAATAGGTAATATTTAAAAACCAAACAAGCGCAAGCGGAATTAGTCCAATATATATATGTATAAAAAACTAACGATTTATCGCTGTATTTATCGATTTTTTGTTATAAGATCTTTAAAACTAAATTGTTGAATTATATTTGTATAAATTCAAAAGCAAATAAGCGGAAGCAGAATTGGTCCGATATATTACGTAGAATATCTATTTATCGCACATATCACAATGTTTAACTATCGATTTATATATATCAGTCCTTGCATAACATATCGTTGCAGTTTATATTCTGACATTCATAGTTTAAACTCAATTTTCCTTTTAATTTTTCAAATTAATATTTCTCGATTTCGTATTTCCTTAAAATGTGTACAAAAATAGAATAATTTCAGTGTAATAACAGCAGCATCGCCAGCAGTTACCCAACTGGTGTCCAGTAATGGGCTTAGCCCAAGTAAACCTCCCCTACCCCCTTTTCTGTACCGAAAACACTGCGGTTTATAATGACGTCTCGAGCAAAATAAGAATTGAGTCAAAGCCGCGACCTGCATATTGATTTGGCTTGGATTAACAAGCCACCTGCCTCACCCTCTCCTCTCCTTTTCCCTTTTTCCACGGACCAAGCCAGGCCATAAAGCCAAGAATGCGCTAGAGGTTTGCCTACTCATGACAATGCAATTCGTTCTTATATAAATATTCATTTAATTTCATAGATCTCTCCGAGCCACAGGTGCCTATGTGCGCGCCTGTCCATAGCCAATAAGCCAAGACCAGTAGTGATCGCAAAGATCAAATCGATTTGGAGATGTGGTGGACCTTGATGGTCAAAAGAGTTAATCTTTTATTTATTATTATTAATATCAGTTCGCATTATACATTAGACAAGATCAGTGCAATTGCTTGGAAGTCGTACAAATTAGTTATTAATATTATTAATATATATATAATTAATATTAATATACTGTAGATTATCCAATGAAAAGTTCATTAAATGACTTTGGTTTTTTATGTTGGCCAACTGGCCATGCTCGGATTAAGAATATACATTTTTATAACACTAATAGCCAGGGCTTTTGTAGGATATTGGGAACTATATCAATTTATTAACCTGTTTACTAAATAAATTTAAATATTTCAGTCCCTACAAATGTCCTACGAGGTGAGTAATGAGTCCTGGACCTTAAAAGGCAGCTTCATATGAGACTTTGCCATGTCATAATCAAGGAGAATATACTATAGACAAGGATCGCTTTACGATGGACACTGTGACCACGACATTTTCGGCTGAGGCCGAAGAGCCATTATTATTCAAAGGACATTATAATTAAGCAAGAGCATTGGCCATATGATATGCCACTTGGCTATTTTAAGTACCTTTATAAAGGATACGGAAGTGGTCAGTCATCGATAAAAAATGTTTCATGTTTTAGATGGCAAGTATTAGGTTCCTACAGATATTAGATTCAGGTTAAATTGAAGAGTAAAAACACAAATAAATGGAGTGCAAATAACCAAAGCTGAACCACTCTCGAAGTAATAAATATTTGTTCAAGTTTTAATCATTTGTATGCCAATTTTGTTTGAACAATTCGTGTGCCCATAAATCGAATTTCGATACTATTCAAAGATCAGCTGTTTATTTGTTAAAAAAACAAAAGAATAATATAATAATTTTGTTTGCTAATTTTAAGTTAAATATTAGGTAACATATGTTTCCCTCCCAGAAATGTTGTCAACCCTTTTCTCTTTGCTAATCTAAGAGAAGCCTCATTTGTAACCCTAAGAGCTCTCTTTGGCCCGCTCTTATTTGGCCTAGCTCTTGGCCAAAAGCGAATACAAAAAAAAAAAAAAAGAAGAAAAACAGGCTGAAGCAGAAACCAATTTAATTTGTTTGTTTTACTAATCAGCGGCACGTACTCGCACGTTTTTTGCGTCAAAGTCTTTAGTGCGGTCTTTAGCTGAATTCTGGTCGCCGCCAATATATCGGTGCTCTTGTTGTTGCTACTATTGGATTGGCCGACGGATTGGTAGTTCAGTTCGGCGGCCAGGTCGGGTGTAGAGTGGCTGCCGTTTGGTTAAACAGCCCACGTCTAAACATGGCTCAGAGCGTGCTAATCAAGTGGCTCCAAAAACAAAATTACGCGACCGACTGAGCAAAAGCCAGCTTCAGGTTTGTCTCTTTTTATATTTTTTATATATTTCCTATGCCCTTGCTGGGCGGGTATATACTCTGTATAATCAATACTCTTTTTATTTAATAAATAATTCAATTATTTGAATATATGACAAGAGTTTTAGAAGTTGATTTTTATTAATCCTTGGAACTAAGTTTAATTTAAATATCTCTTCATGTTTACAAGTTCTTTAAAGTATCTTTTTTACTCTCTATGTAGTAAATTTTAGTAAATTTTAGTAAATGTTTGTAATTATTTAAAGAGTATGTCCGCTTCGTCTTATACCAAACTTGTTCCTTCTTCGTTTTTTATTTTATTTTTTGTTTATTGTCTTTAGTTTTTTATACGTTATTTGGTCGCATTGCGTTAAAGTTGGTTTTGGCTTTGGCTTCAGTTTCCGTCGAAGCTTGGGGCTTGGGGCTTGGGATTTGGGGCTAGGGCTGGGCCGCCTGGGTACGCTTTGATGGCTTCTAGGTGAAGGTCACTGTGTGACTGAAATGTTAATTTGACGACTGCCTGTCATACATACATATATGGCGGAGTGCTTGGGCCATTTCAGTTGTAGCCACTTTTTTTTCGTTTTCGTTTTATGACACTTGCTAAGGTTCTACAGTCCAGTATTTATGTGGGCTTAGGAACCACACTCAAAATCGAGTTTGATTTTTGTTGCTGCGCTGCTGGAATGCAGAGATTCTTCAACGGCTGACGCAGTTGAATAAAAAAATATGATGTATTTCAATTAGATATCATTAACGAGCTTGGCTTTAGACGCTTTTGGCATGCCAATTTCTTGTTTGAACGCATGAACTTGAACAAACCGAATAAAGCAGGTTGTTGGGCGAAGAATTTAATATTTATGGAGGTTACAAATAATTTGAATTAAAGAAATATTGTTTTTAAAAGGGCAGGCCATAAAATATAACCGAATAAAATAAATGTAATACAACGGAAACTCATTGAAAAATATGTAGAAATGCGGCAAAGCAGGAAGAAGAGCCAAATAAACACGCCCCGACCATACAATACCCGCTTTTCTGTTCACAAAAACCATAGCATACTTTTTTGCTTCGTTTTATGTGGTTCTTGGTTATATAAAATATATAAAAGTACAAAATAACGAAACTGAAAGTGTGAAAATCGTTTAGAAAATCGCTGCAAACGATTTGTGTAAAAGCCAAACGTTGACTGACTTCAATGGCTCAGAGTCTCAGACTCCAAAAAGGATGATGAAAATGTGTGAGACATATACATATACACCGAGAGAAGTCAGTGGATATTCTGCGTGTGTTCGTGTGCGTGTGTGGGGGGAGGGGGGCGGGGATGGGTGTATAATGAGCTGCTGCACAGCACCACGAATCGAGTCTGATGGCCCCCATCTAATGGTCGTGTTCGCATGGCGGTTACGAGGTTGCCTTGCCTGCTGCTGCTGCTGCTGCAGCAACATTCTGCTGATGCGGCACACTCCAAAGCCATAAAAGGGCATTAGCCTCGTGAGTACATTGCATGTTTTAGCAGGGGTTTTCGGAGGGGGGCGAAGGTATGGAGGAGGTATGGAGCTGTGCGCGCGCTTTGGAAAATTGAATAAAGTGCCAGAGGAGCCGAAGAGGGATTGAGGCAACGAAGCGGAGTGAAGTGCTCGATGTTCTCGTAGCCAAGTCAGTTAGGGGTTGCCGCCAGCATCCAACAACTGGTCTGTGTTTTGATTTTTTTTTTTAAGGGATGACTCAAATACAGTGGCCACAAGGCAAGCCTTCTGCTCTGGAGGATTAAAAATCGTACATTTTATATTTCTTTCTTTGTAATTAAACCTACAAAAAATCAAGATCTTTACTGATAACTTGTAACCACCTATAGGCAGTTAATTAAACAATTATTTCAAGCACATAACTGACTTATCTGCATTTGTTGTCTAACCGCAGACGGCAACGTGTCGTATGCGCGATGCTTGTTTTTATTAGTTTACTTTGGACCGTTGCTGACTCAGACTGAGCCAGGAAATCATTGCAACTGACGGGCTTAGCCCAGACTGGATTTTCCAGAATTCTGCTTAAGCTATCACCTATCACGATCTCTACTACCTCTTCGATCCGTATAAAAACGAAAGAAATTACAATTGGAAATTGCAGTTGCAGTTGCGGACATAATCGAGCAGCATGAAGAGCCACATTATTTCGTTGCTCCTCTTAGTGGGAATCATTTGTGTAGCTCTAATTGCTGGCCATCCGCATGACTTCATTGGATTGTCGTCCGAGGAGGAATCCTCGGGGAGTGGCCACAACAGTGCCGAAGAGTTCATGAACGAAATGGAGGCCTGGACGATGATCTGGGAGGAGGAGCACAACGGGACGGATTACTCCAGTGGCGACTACTACGATGAGGAGACCACATTGAGTCCTAACTGATGGATTTGTAAACCTATTTAAAGAGGTTCTTGTAATATTATTTAAGAGAATTTAAATCCTGGAAATAAAACAGAAAATAGTATTAAATATATTTTTTTTTAAGATAGATTTATAAACTTATTTGGATCTCAGCAAATATTTGTTTTTGAGGTATTCCCAAGTCTTCACATGAATTTTTAATAATACGAGCATAAGTCCGAGACTCGCTTAACGTATCAATAAATGATTGTGGCAAACAGGAACGTTGGCATTAGCTGGAATTTCCCGCTCTCACCTCAATCAGTATATAATAACCTCTGTGCATTTATACTACTATATATAGAACATCGCGAATCTCTGATAACCCAAGAGCCAGGCCAGTCTATAAAAGCGGCACTTGGAAGCCCACTGACATTCAGTCAACGGTAGCCAGAGCTCAGCGAAGGAAATACCAAAATGCAAGCCATTCTCCGCCTTTTGCTAATCTGTGGATTAATCTATACGACGATGGCTCAATCGGGTATATTTCAAAGTATAAACATAGCCGGATTCGGTGGAAATGGAGGAGGTGGCCGAACATTCTCAGGTGGCAATGGCGATGACAGCAGCTTCAGTGTTCACAGTTCCGATGTTGATAAGCTCTTGAAGAATCTGGAATCACTTGATAACTCTGGCGATGATAGAAACAATTGGGGAAATAATGCAGCCAGAAGCTCGGGATTCGATGCGGATAGAAGCCAAGGTGACTCCGCTGAGAGGGGTTTTCAGTTCATTCAAGCCTAAAACTTATTAAGAATGATTACAACTTAAGAATATTATGTATATTGAAATGTACAAGCATTAAAAATAAACTAGAAAATACTTATGTATTTAAATTACTTTTCTTTATTTATTATTCTATAGAAAACATTCCATTTTGTTTTTACAAATGTTTTATTGGTTAAAAATATGTACAAGTCTTTGCAAATATTAGAAATATCATAAATAAATAACAAACAAATATATTAATAATATATATAAACACACTAAATTATAAGTAAGACCTATAAAAATTAGGCATTTCTAGAATACTATTACGACCTTTCCCTGTGTCATTTATATTATAATTTGTATTAATTGCATTTAAACACTTATCTAAAACTAATCACAACCCAAATTAATAGCGTTATTAAAAGCTTGTAAACTCTAATTAATTTTTATAGCCCTATAACAACTCCTTATCTACATTATTCACTCCATTAAAAACCTTGACCCATTTCTATTTCGTATTAAACTTTGCGTCATCGGTTAGAAAATACAACTTTTACTTTTCATAGAACGCAACACACACACACACACCTCGAAATGTCTCTAATAGCACAACTTATGCTAATTAGCTGAATAATAAAATAGGGGAGGATAGAAAAAAAAAAAAATTAAATCGAAGCTAAGAATACACTTGGTCTCGCTGAAAACATAAATTAGCATATTTATGCGATTGGTTGTGACCGGCGCATGGTCAAGCCAACGTTCTGTGTTAATTGCCGAAGCTCGCTCTTTAACCAAAGCGTTAACCAGTTCCACATAACTATGGCTAACAGAAGGTTATCGGGGGAAATTAAATCGATTTCCGTATCATATGGTTATGATTTTATTCAGCTCTAATCAGTGGAAAAGTTTACACAAGTCTTGGGATCTATTACGCAGTCTGGAGGTTCTTATTTGGTTGATAAAGTCCACATTCTTGTCGGTTTGCCATGTTTTATTTATTTATTTAAGTTATTTTCACTGAATTTAGTTTCCTTATTATTTAATTTCCTCAAAGACTTACCAAAGCTTCATTTAGGTATAAATTTAAATTTAATTACTTGAACTAAAACCCACCGATTGTCTGCATAATCTCGGTATCGGCAAATCAATCAAAAACAAATAGACTTTTTGCCTCATTTCAATCGAACGTAACAATTAATTATTTCCAATTGCAAACTGCAATTACTATGCAAATTTTACTTGCGAATGAATGTGTGTAATTAAGCAAATTCACGTTTAAATTTGAGTAATGGTACTAACCATGAAAGGAGGAAAATTCAATGGAAGTTGTAAAGTATTTGAGTTGCTAGAAAAAGTGCGGCTGTTAAATTTCCATTAAATTTGAATATTTTCCTCATTAAATTTCATTTTCAGCGACGCGTGCTTTGTGTTGTTCTGTGTGTCTGTTGTGACTTTAAATATTATCATGATTTTAATTGCGAATAAAAATAAAATCAGTGACAGGCAGCCGAAAGGAATAAAGGGTTAAATCAGGGAAAACACAGGCGTCTGGCAACAAAGTTTGTCAGTTGCCACCAAGCGGAATGTGTTAATAAAAGCTTGGCAGAAGAGAGCGGGGGAAATAATTGGAAAAGTATGTTGGCTGGCAGCTATGAACACTCGCTCAGTGTCACACAAGACTTGGCTGTGAATCCTCCGTTGCGTATACGCAACATGGCCAAAGAGTTCCTAGAACATAAGCATAAGAATGAGAAGGAAACGGAGATAAGGCAGTCGTAAAAAAAGAAACAAATGCTAAACACTTGAAATATGAACTGAAGCGAAAGTTAAAGCTGCCTTTCCCTTTCCCTTGTCACTGCCAATCAGCAGCATCAGCAAAGAGCTGATTAAATTTATTTATTATGTCACTCTTCCCCCTATCTACCCCCTATGGTCCGGACTCACTTTATGGCCTGTTCTAGCTCTTGATACCCATAATGACGGTGGCGAAGGAATCGTTGGCTTAAGTCCGTCACCCTGCTGAATCATCGATTTCTTATCGATGAAGAGAAAATTGAATTTGCTTTGCTTACTTATCGGCTATCGCAAATCTCTGCAAATGTTATCGCCGTGGCTTTGGTAGCAAATATATATTATATATATTTCACAGATAACTAAAGTGGAAACGAAAGTACGTGCCCATGTTCTGGGGAGAAAAGAGCACTTTCTCCCCTGAACAACTGCAATTGGTTACAAAAAAAAGCCATTCAGGGTTACATGTGTTGCTTGAATTGTTTTTCCCTTTTTTTTTTTGGGGTACAAACGGGGTAATAAAAATTAGAATCCAAGTGTTGGGTTTTTTTTGTGGAAACACAAGCTGATTCAGTCTTTTATGGTGGCAAAAAGAGGGAGAGACTTGAGTCAGTTACAGGTCTCCCGGAGGGAGTTCGATTCTTTCGAGTGGCATTAACCCCCGTGGGGGGGATTCTCTCGGCCATCGATTGCTGGCCAACAATTAATTACCACATTCGAGCAAAAACAAATTCTGCATTTACCTGTTTTTCTTCTTTTGCATTCGCCCAGACAATTAACAGGCATTGTTGTTGTTGCCGCGTTTAACAAATGCAAAAATAATTATAATTAATGCAGAGTTTTTGGCCTTGAACTTGCATAACCTGCTGTAGCTCGATCTCTCTCTCTCTCTCTGTCGACGTAATTACTTCTGTCGCTTGTGGTTCTGCCTTTTGGCCAGGCCAACAAAAATCGTCATCATCATTGTCGGGGTTTCGTGGGTGAGCCCCAAGTTCCCCACCGAAACACAGCAAATTCGCATTCATATTTGTTTAGCAGCTGCCGCGAAAAAAGCCACCATTTGTTTTCAGCATTTAAATATTTTCAGCTTCGCTGAGCAGCGCAATGCAACTGCAAAATAACAAAAAAAAAAAAAATAAAAGAGGAGACTCAAAGGGAAATAGATAGGAAAATTCAAATTCAAATATGTAGTTAGCTTCGCCGTCGTCTCTCGCTGTCTGGCCAAGTTCAAGGTGAACATTTGCCTCGAAACTTGGCGTTTTTTTCTGTGGAAACATCCAGCGGGCCATATACGAGCTCCCCGCTTATTACTCACCTTTGACAAGGCCCCCAAAACGATCGCCGCGACTGACTCACAGGAAAGAGGGGGGAAAATCAAGAGAGGGGCGGAGATCAGTCAAGTGCAGCCCCAGCTCAGCTCAGTTCAGCTCATCCGAGAACGCCCACGGGCTTTGGGGCGGGGAGGAGAGAACGAATACACACTCACCCAGCCTCGTGGCTAATTAATAACTCAGCCAAGTCAGCGGCGGCACTAAATCATACCATATAAGTACAGTGAAAGAAAAGGGGAGGGAGGGTTTCCGGGAATGGAATGTAAGTAGTAGGTAGTTAGTTAGGTGATGCAGTTAATTGGTTATCCAGAAGATACAGGGAGCTCTCAGTAGGTAGATACCAGGTGGGGTTCTTTAAAATAGGAAAACAGAAATAAATAGAAATATAATAGTTCCCAGACATCATCGAGAGGCTATTCGGATAGTTTTTCATTCGTTGCACCACTGACCCACTTGCCTCATGAATGCCGGCGCCTTCTTCTCTTCTTTGGGGCCAAAGAGTCAACCCCTTTTACCCTCTCTATCCCTCCATTATCATCTCATATTTGCCCCGCCAGTGGTTATGCAACTTTTGCAGATGCAATTCGCGTCGGCTTGCTCTCGGACTGTAGATTCTCTGTGCTCGGCTCTGCCTTCTCCGTTCTCTATTCTCACTTCTCCCTTCTCTCCGTTCCCTGCTCTTTGCAATTTTATTGCTAAATTAAGTAATTGGTACAAGAAGCTGCCCTCGCCAAGCCCCTGTACCCTTTGCCATCGATGCTTGCAATCCAAATGCTCGCCAGTCTGCGCTTCTA
>JAEIIG010038032.1:0-35054 GCA_018904695.1 Drosophila parvula | reverse complement strand
TTTTTTTTTTATATTTTCTCTTTTTCGGATTTAGTATCGACAAAGTGCGACAAAGGAGTGCAGCTATATGAGTCTCATTTGGTGAAAAAGTAAATTCACGTTCGCGCGCTTTTTGAATTTAAGTTCTCGTCAGTAAGTATACATTTGTATACTTTTTGCACCAAACTCATGTTATAAAGCAATTAAATTAAAATTTAAATCCAATTAAATTTTATTTAAAGTCTAATAAGTACCAGAAATAGTGTCACTTTTGGTTTGAATAAAATTGACCAGTTTTTTTTTTTAACAGAACCTAAAAGTATGTAACTATTTCCGACATTTCTATAAATCTGTTTTTTCAACCCATATTATAGTTACTATCGCGTATTTTTAAGGAAGAGGGGAAGAGTTTATAGAATATAAAACTGTATAAACTATAAACTAGTTACTAACAAAATAATAGCATCGAAGTATTAATATTGTTTTCTTTTCTAAATACCAGCAAATCATCAAGTTTAATAAGGATAATTTATTTTGTTGGTTTGAATTTTTCCAAAATTTAATGAATTAAGTAAATTTGTTTTTTTTTATTTATCGCTGAAAGTTTTTATCTATATCTAATACACACTAATATAATTTACGTTATAATCTGAATAATCATACAATAAATACAACCGCATTTGCCTCTAAAGACCAAGATATTTTATTTGGACTAAAGAAATCGTTTATTAATAATACCCTACAGGGTATTAGAATTTATTATTTTACTCAGATGTAAAAATGGAACGCTGAAGTCATTTCCGACCCTTATAATCAACAGCCAAGTCTAAATAAAATCCTGAATTTGACGAACTGTTCTTTAAATGCTCCCTTCGTTCCATAGTTATTTGAAAACACTCCCCATCTAACACCTATCCTTAAATTCCCCATATTACTAAAATGTATATTAACTTGTGTATGTGCTCCGTCAGAGAGAGAGAGACTAGTCTTAAAGAAGCTTTTCAAAGAGACTAATTTACGGACGTTCCGTGACAAAAGCAATCTCTGTCAATACTGCTCGCCGGTTTTATTTAGCTATTGCTTCTGGATGCTTGCCGGCGGCACGAAAGCACGCTCTCTCACAGGCAGGCAGCTTATTGCTTATTTATGAAGTCAGGCAGGGGGCAGTAGCCAGGCAGGAGGTACAAGGATGCGTGGACGCATGGACACAGACTGAGACCAAGCGAAGGGAAGAGAGGAGGGCGAGAGAAAAGCGATGTTTAAATCTTTGTCTATAGACGAGTCGAGCAGTAGGTCGCTGAACTCGGAGCCAGGACATGAAAAAAGGTGGAGCCTGGGGCTAACTCCACCGGCTGTTTATTTGTTTGACAATAAAGAGGAAGCGCAGACTTTGCTGGGCCTGTGGATGGGCTTGTGCCAGGAAGTGGCGGTGGGGTTCACTTTGGTCGATATGAACACAATTGCCAATTTTATAGACCTACGCCTAACACCTTGCTGGATGTCAATAATTGAACACCGATCTATTAAAGGCTACTGAACAGTGAAACTAATGGTATACAGCAGCGGCGTTCATTGCGTTCTTAGAGCTAATTGAAATATCAAAAAATAAAATGCACGAAGTAGAGGAAAAAGTCTCACCCGTAAGTCCCACATCTCTGTGGTGGTGTCTGTAGCTTCAGACTTGGCAAAGACCGACTACGTTCCCCTCTGACGTCACGGCTTCTCGTGCGGCATTTGTTGTTTCCTTCGACTTCTGCTGGCTGGTCCTCACAGTGCTGCCTGTCGTTCCGGGTGCCCCTAAAAGGGAAAATATCATATTAATGACTATTATCGATTATTGACAGTATCCAATCTCATTGCGCTGTCGCCAATCATTTTCATTGTTATCCGTCATGTTTGATGGTACTTGGAAAGCTCCAGCTGCGAACCTGCTCGACTAGAGCTTGTCAGTCGCTAATGGCTTGGCCAGTTGAAGCCATTAGCAGGAGGAGCAGGGGATCCAAGGAGCTATCTGTCAATTCGGAAGTTGAAAAGCAAAACTCACCTGAGCGCAATATCCTTTTGGGACGTGTCCTCCCCGCTCTCTGGCTGATTCTGCTGCAGAGAATGGGAAGTGCTGGCCATGCCGCTGCACAAGAAGGTCCACGAGGAGTTGAACGCTCTAGACTCGACG
Source organism: Drosophila parvula (assembly GCA_018904695.1). Taxonomy (NCBI): domain Eukaryota; kingdom Metazoa; phylum Arthropoda; class Insecta; order Diptera; family Drosophilidae; genus Drosophila; species Drosophila parvula. Next base: position 32,902 of record JAEIIG010038032.1, on the reverse strand, counting down.
ACTCGCTGGCCACACAGTCTTTTGTTAAGTGCCACTGAAACGACGTGGGGTTGGGAAGCAGGCTGCAGACCGATAACAGAAACAACTGCCTTGGACTGGTCCCTCTTGATGGGGCCGGGTGCACTTTCTTCTTGACAAGCCGCGCATCGGGGCCAATAGTCGCAGGTATCCAAGGTTTTGGAGCAGCTCTTGGTGGTGGCCGTTGAGGGAAACTCTGTCGTGTTACTATAAAACAACCCGAGATGCGTAAGCACCAGCACAGCAGAGGCCATTAGGTTTTAGGCTTTAGTAATCTCTCAAGCTCGCCATTAACCAGACCGACAAATGTGTATGGGGAGGGGATGATGAGGGGTCCTACGACACTTTTTGAATGGACCACCGTAGCCCAGCTTTGAAAACAAATACAAGAAAGCAGTAAGGTAGCCACCACAGCAGAGTTAATAAATTCGGTTAGTTCATAGATTAGTTGGTATGCATAAGCAGTCTTTACACACGGGTGCTAACTCTGGTTGGGTTAGTAGTGCCTTGGGCGTTTCTAAGCTTGGTTGAAGGAGAAGCGGCGATAGCCCGTACATCTGAGTTCGAGGAATATGTAAATACATAGTTAGCGGGGATTCTGATTTTCGCCGACACCGTGTGAGTGCTTAGTGCGACAGCTGTAGAGGTGTTTGAGCTAGTACCTGCTGCTGCGCGGCTGGGCGGCTGCCTGTCTGTATATGTAGTCGCCACCCACTCCCACCGCCATATCAAGGGTCAGATCGTCTCGCGATCCCGGACTCTGGCGGAGAGAGCGCTGCGGCTTAAGCACTGTAGTCGGGTGCTCGTAGATCCGTGTCTCGTTGCTCATAAAGTTTAGCTCACTGTTGCCGCCGGAGTTGATCGTCTCCCGATTCCGGATCATCACGGGCAGGTCATAGTCGCTGCTGTCGCCCCGCCTGAAGTTCATGATCGGCGACTTACGCAGCATATCGTACGTTAACTCGTGGTCGCACAACCGTGTCCCGTAGCTCTGGGGGCTGCCGGACTGTCGCGGCGGCTGGTGAAGATTGTTCGAAGAGGACCCAGAAGACTGGGGCGAACGCGACGCGCTGTGCTCCATGCCGGATGCGTTGATGGGAGAGTTTGACTTACGCAGACGGGAGGATGACGCGTGACCGGAGTCCGTAGCAGGCTGAAGAAAACGCAGCCCACCTATGCTGGCGCTTCCGCTGCTGCCGTTGTTGTTGTTGAGCAGTGCTTCACGATAGTCGTCGTCGAAAGAGTGGGCCTCCCTTTCCACGCGCAAGTTTTGGTTGCTTCCGCTGTCCCCACCGCTGCCACTCGTGTGAGCGGAGCGCGCAGATCCCTTCGTGCTACCACTGCGTTTGTAGTTACTGTAATCGAAGTCGAAGGAGCGCGCCTTGTCCGCCTCACTCTGGCGCACCCTCACAGATGTACTGGCCGTAGGGTTGGCATGCATCTTAGACCCGGCTGGAGAAGCTCGAATTGTGGGCGGGAAAACGCTTCCACCAACCGGCAAACGGGACTGCTGATACGTCGCGGTTGATGCTTGCTGCTGCTGCTGGGCGGGCACTGCACCTACATTAACGATCGACTTATGGGTTCGATTTGGTGAGCGCTCGCTTAGCTGTAAAGATCTGCAAGAAAACGTATTACCTATTGTCAAGATATCTTCAAGAGCATTAACACCCGTATAGGCGGCGGTGTAAAATTACCTGGAGCGACGAATGCGGTGCTCCTGTTCGGCCTGCTTGGCGGCACTGTGGGTCATTGGCCGCCGGTGACTACTGGAGTTACTTGCGGGACCAGCGGCCGAGGCTGTGACAGTTGAGCTGGTGCTGGCGTTGAGAGGCTCATGGGAATCGCCGCCACTGTAGCTGGAGCTTGAGGAGCTGCGAGATATGTTGGGAGGCGTCTTATCCTCGTGTCGTTTGCGGGTCTCCAACGTGTTGCTTCTGGAACCAGAGTTCTGGCGGGAGCCAGCACTCAACGAGAGCTGCGATCCCTTCTTGCGCCGCTCCTCGGGAGTCAAGGATCTGGACTCGGGGGTTAGGGACCGTTGCTTTCGTAAGCTGCTGGACGAATTGTGTGACTCGCTGCGATCGGGTGTAAGAGAGCGCTGGCGCTGCATCTTGAACGGCGAGATGCTAATAGTACTGGCTGTAGCTTTGGGAAACTTCTGAGTGCTGGTAGACAGGAACTCGCTCAAGCCGCCATCCTCGTTGTCCAGCTCATCATTGGAGAGATCTGTTTAATTAAATTGTAATTTAGATGGGAGTCCAATGGCCACTCTTGTGACACCAAACTACCATATGTGAGAGTGGCGGCCACAAATCTCATAAGCTACTGAGTCGCATTTATTTACATTTAACTAACTCTGGCAAGTCCCTGATTGCGATTGGCGTAATCATTGAACATTAGTCAGCCTCGCAAAAATCTGGAGCCACACGCATACTACGTATAGTATATATTTATATGTACGTAGACGGGCAGAAAGAAACTGAGATTTGTCAATGGCAAAGGCAACGACTTACCTGATCTCGCTCCGCTGTCACAAGAATTAAGGCGTTGGCTCTTGGACGTATCAAAGCTGCGAAAGCGCGATACCCCCACGTTTTGTGCTGTTGGTTGCGGCGCCAGAGGTCCTGCGCTGCCCACCCGACTGAACTGGGACTTCCGTGAACGTCCATGGGCGTGGCTCTTAGAACGATCAGCAGTCCGTTCGTGACGGGAGCGCGGAGAGTATTTGGCTTGACTGCCGCTTGCGGGAACGCTGTAGACAGGGGGTGCCTCCTTGACAGCGGCATTCAAAAAAGCTGTCGTCTGCGCTGACTGCGGATTCAGATACTTGGGTGAATTATCTCGGCTGCGCAGGGAGCCACTGCTCCCACCGCCGCTCTCCCGCTTCGTCAGATAGTTGGGTGAGTTTCCAGTCAGGGTGCTGAAGTTGGGCGACCGTTCTCGCTGCCCTGCCAGCACCGTAAGGTTAAGGGGACGCTCTGACAGGTTGCCATCAAAGCTGCGAGAGAAGGTCTCAACATAGTTGTCGGGCGGTTGAGGTCGACGCGTATCGTACTCGAAGCTGCGAGAGAAGACCATGCCCTTGGCGGACACGTTAGCCGGATGTTGAGTGACCAACTTGGTCTGAGATTGGAGCGGCACAGGCAATGGTAGCGGACCCTGGGCTCGCATTGACTTTTGACGATCCTGATTACGCATACTGCGGCTGTTGTCCTGGAAAGCAGGTGGCGGCGACAAAATCGGTGTGATGGGCGAGTCCAAGTCGTTCGGGCTTTTGACTGGGAGGAAGCCTGGTCTCTCATTGAGAATGTTTGCCAGTTGGGGGTCGATAATCCGGTAACCAGGGCGAAGGGCAGCCTCCCGTGATGAGTGGCCGCCCAACCGCGCCTCGTTTCTCTGAATTAGTTCCTCCACCTTGGAGCCGACAAACTTAGGCTCGGAAATACCCATGCCTAATGGCTGCTGTTGGTGCTGCTGAATGAACGATTGGCGGGCCAGGTCTAAGCGCCGCCCATGGTCCGTTGGAACTGCACGAATACCAGGTCGGCCGCGTCCATTGTCCGGAATGACAGCGCCACCATTCTGCTGTCCATAGTTGAGCCGACGATAGCCCCCTCCGCAATTGTCATCTTTACTAGTGCCACGCTTCGTGTTAACCTGCACCCAGCCGGACTTGTTGAGGAATATTTCCTCCTTGTTGGTTGTTGGCGAGATGGATTTTCGGCCTGGTGCGGCTGCCTTCCCATGGAAGTGTTCTCCGAACAGATATGTGGGAACTCCATTGGAGCCAGCCGTTAGATGGGAGGCTGCATAGGTCCCATTGGCACTGCCGCCACCCATGTGGTGATAGTGCATCCTGCGCGCCTCAAGCTTCTCGTTGAAGCTGCGGTTCGACGCCTCGAGACTTTCACGCCTCTTTGCGACGTATTGCTGGAAAGCGGAGACGTGAGGCGGCTGCTGATGCTGCTGATGCGGACGTTCTTGCTTCTGAGACGATGTGTTCTTTTTCAGTGTATTTATCCCTGCTGTGTGCTTTTGGTACTCTGGAGTGACTGCTCGCTGTCGGGGCTTGAGTGACTGTTGGACTGCTGCTTCTGGCAACTCGGTGGCATCTTCGTCGACGTCATGACGCTGCTGCTGCTGGCGCTGCTGAAGATGCTTCGAGGGACTCGTGCGCGAGCGGGTGCGGCGGCGCTTCGGGAGAGCAGGCAGCGGAAGAGTACTAACGTCTAGCTTCTCGAGTGTCGATGACGAAAGCTCATCATTCTGGGACTCCCGAGTGATGGAGTCGCGTGTCAGGTGACTATCGTCCGATTGTGCCTCGCTAGAGTCAAGGCAGGCGTAGTCCTGACGTGGTAGAGGTTTGGCCTGCGCTGGATTCACCGAGGCTGCCGTAGTTACGGGTGCATCAAGTTTCGGTTCACTGCAAGAGATGAGCAATTTTCTGTAGGACCTTTCAAGCCACACGGAAACCCCTTTTCGCTTTTAACTAGAAGTGAGCCCGTCCCGAACAATTGTAACACGACAAAACGCTGACAAGAAACGCATCTTGGCATCACGGAAACGTTTTCTTAAGCCTCGACACGACACAAACACTGCAATATTCGATATTATTTATACTTGTTTACCTTATTCGCGAATAAGTTAAGATATTTGCGATTTCAAAACAATGTTTTTAATTTTATCAAAACCGGATGTGTCCGATATCGGCCTATGTCCCGACATAGAGGGTCCAGACGTTAGCTTTGTTTCTTGTCTAACATATTTTCATCTATTCTGAAATTATCAATTGTTTATGATTCTAGAATTTTAACTATAATTTAATGAAAATATGAGAATATCATACGGCGTCACGAAGTTAGCTTTCTTTCTTGATATTAGTTAAATTCGACCTTAGCTCTGCTAGCTCTAGTCCCGAGCAGACGAGGGGCTTATGTTCTCAAAGTGACTTGGCTAGAATAAAAATCCTTATCCGATTGAGCCCTAATACTACACAGTATAGGCCTGCATTGCTGGTGGCGTTAATGGCTAGGATAATCGACATAGAGTGCCGGTGCTCGAACAACGGTTCAATGTCCGGAAACATGGTTCAGCACTCGCCTGAACTCGTTGACATCTGCACAAATGCAGCCGTTAACGCCGACAGTGCAGTCTACGCCGCTTTGCCAAATATAAGTGCTTTGCCATGTTGCTGCCACTGCTGCTAACTGACAGTGGCAGGATGGTGGAGATGTGGCCAAATAGTGGTAGAGTGTGCTATGTGCCCTGTAGGCCCTTTTATAATATTCATCCGACAAAACCCACAGCTTTTGGGCCCCCTTACTTTTTTGGTCTGGCTACTATGCTTAGCGCTGGCCAAGATCGACCCGAAGGCTGCGAAAAGCCATCTAAACTTGACCCTGAATCGTACTGTGGGTAAGTAGCGAGAAAATCTCTTTCCATGGAGAGCAATGCGTGAGCGTGTGTGTGGGAAAAATGTTGCTAAACGAGTTGGGGCCAAAACAGAGAACGACATACAAGTGCATAAATACATATGTACGTGTATTTTTACAAAGATTTATGCACGCTGCATCTGCACATGCTCGGATTGCAGTGTACGAGGTGGGTGACATCAGGGACGATATGCGGTACAGCTTGACTTTAAATTGGGGTAACTAGTCTGGCCTACACATGTGCGAAAAAGTGTCAGTGACAGTTTCCTAACGAGGACAATAACCGTCATCTGCTGCAGCATCTTGATCCACATTACATGTCAGCTAATACGTGCGGACACAGGCTCTTTCCCTCAGGCAGCTCCAGATGGGCATTTCCGGAAGCGAGCTCTAACGCGATGCTATAAACGTATTTGTGAAGCTCCCTCCTGTCTCATAGCTGGCTGGCTGACTGCCGATGACAACGCATATATCTTTGATGTTGAGTTAGAATTTTTAAGAGACGCCTCGTAGGCCGGAATATAAGCCAGAGATGCCACAACTCGAAAGGCTAAGAACGCAAATCCAAAGAAAGCTCTTCGGCTTCAGCTTCAGCCGCCCCACGCTGCTTTTGACATTCGAAATATAATCACTTAAAAACTTGTCATTCCAAAATGGTCACCGGCCAACAACAAACAGTATATTATGTATATATTTCGGTTCGTTGCCTCGGCCTCTCCAACGCTGGTGGTTGTGTAGGCGGCACAACTTTTAGTCCAATTTGGGAAGCGATAGCATTTCTTGAATATGGACCACTAAATCTGCAGAGTCGCTTGGGCATTGAGTTCTTGTGGCCAGTTAGTCACGCATTTTAATGTTTCCAAGGACCAGGCAGTGTTCGTAGCCCACGTATCAGCCCACAAATATTTATCGATCCACAATGGCAATTCACTTTTAAAAGCCTTTTTTTATACTTCTGATAAGTTTAACCCTATACCTACTATACCCTATATATATGAGGCGAGACCAACAACTTGTTTGGATATGTTCAGAAATCTTTAAGTGCGTGGGAATTGCCATGATTCTTGACAGCCTACGAAAATATTTTAATTCGTCACAAGCGTTAACTCAGTATAGTCGTCGTAATACTACACTTTCGAGCAACTCAGGCTTCTGCACATAATTATAAATATATATAGAGTTCGAACAAAAACCAGACAGTGTTAGAAAGTTCCTGGCTACATAAATGCCTAATGTGTTCAGTAAAAGGACATCGCCGCCACTCGAATAAACAGGAAGTGTGAGCCACTCTCTTGCATTAAAGCGCTAATTACATCTCCGCATATGTATGTACATACTCTCAGATTTTATTTATGCAAACGCTCGGATAATTTAAGAGTGTTTGCACTCGCAATTTTGCCATTAACTATGCATCGTGCTGTGCCTGAGATTGTGTCTTTAATTCAAATTAGTTTAATGGCCATGCTTTCATTACCGAGTGATCAAAAGTTGATCAGCCTTTAAACAACAATTTAATATAATTATTAATATTAAGAAAATCGTATATCAGTTAGACGCTTCAGCTAAGTTAGAATGTATACTGGATACATTTTGAAGCTGTGCGATGTCACTAGTCTCAATAGTGAAAGTTTTGAAAATTAACAATGTGGTCGCTATACCAAGGAATTTTACTCTTACTCCTATTGGAATTATCCGTACGCAACTTCACATGAAAGTTACATACATATATGCTTTCTAAAGGTTCAGCTGGCTTTAACAAATTGCGTTTTCGATGTTTCTTTAGGCACGTATGTACATAGGTAACATTCGAGAGGACGAAAGTTTCCATTAAACATTGTTTGTGCATCGCTTTTGCCTAAGCCCGCTGCCTGTTGAGCGGCAGTGATTGCCGGTTTGGATATTGTAAATAAAAATAAAAATACACAGAAACTCCACAGCTCATTGCGCTCTTATGTGAGGCATGCATTGCTCATAAAACTGGTTTTCAATCACTTAAGGCCGCTCTTGTCTTCGCCCAAGCAGAGCAGGACGAGGGTGCGGACGCGGACGAGGACGATGCTGAGGACCAGCAAATCGATTGCATTATCTCGCATACCTGTTAGTCAACTTGCACTTTCGACTGGAGCCAGTGCCAGCAAGCTAGCCATTTTACTAGCTCAGCAAGCAGAAGCTAAGCCGCTTCTTCGGGCTGCACGATGTGGTAACGTTGGGTAAACTGCAGCGGCATTGACTAAAAGCCAATGACCAAATGAAGTTGTGGCCATAAGAAACAAGTTTCACATTTTGTATACCATATTTGCAAGCTCGCAGCTCAGGCATCGTGTTCGTAATGATCAGCCTCATAATTATCGACTGGTAGGTAAGCTGGCTGCATGCAATTTGCACTGCTTCAATTGCAAAATGCCAGTAAACTTTAATTGTTAGTTGGCCTAAAGGTTTTGAAGGTCGTCCCCAATTTTGCACAATACTGCTCCGAAATTTAGCTGAACGCACTTGGATTCGGCGAATAGGTTTCCGATTTGATTTGTCGTTGGCCCTGGTTTCGATTTGTCTGATTCTTGTCTGAACTCTAGCAGAGCACTGCGAGCTTAACTTGTTTTCAATTAGCCGTGCTTGACGTTTAATTAAAAACCTTTAGATACCTGCACCCTACTGTGGTGCCTAGGCTGACTCGGAAAAATGTATTTCTCAGGCGAGACGTGAAAAATAAGATGTGTTTACTTAACAAATGTTTTGTAACCCACACATCGAGGGACCATTAAACAAGGATGACATGAAATTATTATTTTCCCCTTGTTTTCCAGTTACAAACAATTCAGCGGAGTGCGGTTGAGTGTTGTGTAGAGGGGAGTGCGTGGAGCACATATAAGTATATAGGTAAATGATTGAATACCAACACAATGCGGGGGAAACAAAGGACAAAATGGATTTATGTAGGCCGGTCTCGTATTGAGGGCTCTGAACGTTGGTCTGTACATACGGTGGCGGGGGTAAGGAACCGGGGACTGCTCTTTGCGAAAATTATTGATTGCCGAATTTTTATTGAAGTATGGACATGAGGGACCTCGGAACCGCCGAGGGAGCAGCCTATTATTACAATCTAATAAATGTAATGCATGCTCGTGTGTCACAGGATACGCCTGTTGTTGTGCGACTAATATTAATGATTAGGTTAAACTGACCCTGGACAATTGTTCCTTTGCCAAAAATATGCTTTTAAATTTGATTGGCTTCAGCTCGCTGAATCTCTCAGGACAATATATCGGTAACCAGGTGTTGTCGCACAAGATGTTTAGTCGTCTGTCATAAAGAAGGTATTCCCTTTTGTTTACCCATGTCAAAAATAACTCATTGCCTTGCGGTAACCAAATTATAAGTTCCACCAGCTGGTGACAGTTCACATCCTGCGGCACACACTTTTCGAATCGCGCTTGGCGATTAATCACAACATCGAGGGCGCGGAGAGGCAAGTTTTCCATAAGGAAGAAGTTATTTAATGAGTCCCTTTTTCTTGGGACAGATGTTGTGTGAATGCTCGGTTCAGAATAAAAAAATACATATGGAAGTGCTATACGGATTATATGAATCTGATCTGCTCCGGGGTCCGAACATAGCAGTTTCAATTGGGGGAAAAGCTACTGGCGCATCTCCCCGTTCCACCTCTGGTCCGCGGTATTCGCATTAAAGTTTGAAGTTCCGATTCCGATTCCGAGGAGAGGCTAACACAAGGTAGCACCAAATGTGGCGCAAAGCAGTACTCTCAGGAGCTGCTGCGCACTCAATTTCACTCTCGTGGAATGCAAATAAATTCACTAGCCTAATAAGCGCACTATGAAACTGAAAGTTGAGACCACGGCCGTTGAATATGCCTACACCTGAGACTTCACTATTAATTTCCTATATTTTTGACCCGGGGCACTTTGGTTTCGCGGAGCACAAAAGAGAAGTACGCGAATGTTTATTTTTGGCAGGGACTGGCCATCGCGATTGCACATGGAAAAGAAAGAACAACAAGTGTTCCTCTGCCACTTCTGTTGACACTCGAATTTCCACCTCCCGGTCCGCTTGCGTACGGAATAAAGTTTAAGTTTTGGCTATTTAGCTATACATTATGCGTTGGTTGGGAGCAAATACCTGTGCGATACCGCTGGCTCTGCGCTGTCGCTGTCCGTGTTGCCAACCGTCTTGCAACTGAACTGGAGCTCGGCTGCGCTGTTGCTGGCGATGTTGGTGGGGCTCGTGTTGCCAGCGTTGGTGTTGTTGGTCGTGGGGAGCCCGAGACCGAGTGCGCGAGTAAAATTGGATTTTGCTGGCTGCCCCTCCGAACATGTTGGCCCAACATGTTGGCTTGGGGCCGTTTTGTCGTGGTTTGTTTTGCTTCTCTTTTCGTATTCCTCTTTGAAAGTCGGTCTCGTGGGTTCGAGCGGCTTTTGGAGAGGCGGGGAAACAGGATACGGTTTTGATGACGGAGACGAGGGGCGGGAGTTCGGACCCAGTTGGCTCTCGGCAGCAAGAAGCTGTGTCAGTGGGGGCGGCCTGTCCTCCTCAGCTAGGGTCTTTGTGGACTCAGCGTCGTCGCTGCCAATATTGATGGCAATCCCTTCCGGTGTGTCCGCGATGGTTGACGCCTGCTCCAGTCTCTCTGGCTTGGGCTTAAGAGGAGGCGGGGACTCCACAGCCTTAACAGAGTGCGCCATTTCGCTGTCAGTGGCGGCCTTGCCTTGATTCTCCATACCAATGGTATTCGCCAGCGCCTGTGTTGCTGTCGCCATGTCGGACGAGCTCTATAAAAATATCATTTAATTAAAATCTTCTTTGTTTTCATTTTTACCCGGTGCAATTCAGGTAGCTCAATATAATTAATTTAATTATGTCATGTTTATAGGTTTATTACCTTTTTGTATTTTTTTTTTGAAGAAGATATTTTATATACATATGATGTATATATCCTGAATAAAATAAAAATAGTCTCCTATTTAGGACATTTATATGTTGAAACAATAATATCGAATGAGTAAGAATTAATACACGAAATACAAATATTAATTTGAAGAAGAGGTAATATAAACTTTGCAAATTAAAACACACGAGAATACGTTATAAAATTGATTAATTGATTAATTGAATTTAATATTAAATACGGCTGAATAGAAAATGACTAATATTTTTTTGAATTACTAAGTAGGCGACAAAGCTTTTCCTTTAGTTTAACAAAAATAACCATATTGTACACCAGGTGGTCAACTTCAGTACGGTAAGGAGCAAGAATGGCAGTGTCCTCAAAAGATTGCTTTGCCCGACGTAAGCGGCGGTGAATCTCAGCCAGATCGTGCATCTGTCCAATGGCTAGCTCCTCATCAGTGGATACCATGACTGAGAACAGAGCAGACACTTCGACGCTAATCCTGAAATTGTACCCAATACATGTTTGGTGTTCTACAGCCGCGTTGTCCATGAGCACCGTGTGGGATCTCTCTGCAGGTCCGCTCGGCTAGGGCCACTAAAAGCTGTTTATCTTTATCACGATAGAATCGAATCTATATTTACCCTGGATAAACCACTTGTCAGACAGAAATCCCGGTTCGGCTGCAATACAAAGTGTGGGCGTAGTTCGCCGCCATTTGCAATGTACTGATAACCTTCGGGGACGCGTCGAAACAACGGGTGCAGATGCAAGAGCTTGCAGCGATTCCTAATCCTCTCTGGGAGCTGGTAGGTGTCTATGTGAGGTAGAACCTCAGTCAGGAATATGCGGCACGCTTCGTCGGCGTTGATATCTTTGGCAAAAGAGTCCTCCGGAGACCACTCTAGCCAAGCCGTGGCGTCTTGGATATAAAACATTCGGCAAGACGCAGTTGCGTAGACAATCAACTCCATGTACACCGGTTGTATAGCACCCACCACTGGTGTAGAACCGACGGATCTAGTCTCACTAACAGCCTCGTCCATTTCCTCAAAAAGTTAACACAATAGTTGCAAACTCAATATTGTAAGGGTAAATTACAATTTGCGCTTTCAGAGGTGCATGTGACCCTTAATCGATAACAAAACTCGTGACTTGTTCCTCATCTTCGATTAACATAAATACAGATCACACATACATATGTACATATGTATAGGCATACGCTGCAGCTGATCACACAGCGAAACCAGCAGACCTAAGTCTCTCTCTAATGATTTTTGACTATTTAAATGCCTTAAAATTTTGATCTTATGTAAATTAATATTTAATGTAATGTTAAATTAATTTTGTATCTTTTATATAATCCAGTAAACAACATGGTTTTACAGAAATGTTTATGACTGCTTATTGGAGACTGCATATCTGTTAAAAAAAAAAATACCGAATAAAAGTTAGTATATTTTACTAATGATTGATCCGTAGTTGATTGTCGGTCCTTGTCGGTCCCTTTTTAGCACATGTATTTTTTCAGAAGAAACAAAATATTATCGATTATCCCAGCGAACATCGATAATTTGACACCTCTATTGAAAAATGAAAGAACTTGGACAGCGAATTTGCATAAATAAACAAAATTTAAAAGTGCATAGGCAGTGTTAAGTTGAGTTATAAAAAAAAGAAGTGCAGTCTTTTGAAGAAGAACATAAAGCTAATCCGCTGCACTTTCATCAAGTGTGCAGACTATTACAACCCGAAGACACGCAGGATCGGACGGCGAGACTGCATGGCAACATGTTTAGGTAAGTACATACATACATACATATGTATATATGTATTTTTTCTTATTGGCCATTAACATAACCACAAATATTTAGTCTTAACGTACAACCATATAATAAAATAGGGAATCATTACTCAAACTTATCATCTATCTAGGCAACGAAACCATAAATATACGTACTTATAATACATTTATGGTTGTTTAGCTGTGTATATAATTTCATACATACATATGTACATACATATTGTATATATGTATATGCATATTGTATTCGCATATTGGCAGCCATTTTCAAAATGGATTTACAAGAGGGAACATTTATATCAACATACCTTTTTTGAATGATCACTGGCCTCTGAGGGCAAGATGCCCCCTCCAGAGTCCTCGCTGCGGGCATCATAAAACACGTCATTGTCATCCATCTCCGCTGCACTCGATTCCATTAGATCCTGTGTCGGCGCAGCGGCCTTCTCAACTGTACCAGTGTCTTCGAGCGAAGCCGAAGCTGCCTCTAACACTGGCTTTGGCTGTATGGAAGCCAATCGCTTTGCCTTCTGATTGGACGCCGTTTCGTTGGCTTCTGTTTCCATGCTTCGCGACTTAGTATCGTCTTGAAAACCCTCCATATTCGCCTTCAGCTCTTGCAGGTCTGAATAGGTAGCTGGAGAAGGCGGCGGAGGGACGGGAATGTCCTTCCGGCGGAGGCTGGGACCGGGTGCATTCTGATGCGCCTTCGATCCGCTTGTGCGATGGTGTCGCTTGGTCGGCAACTGTTCTTCCACCGCAACAATCAAGTGCTTAGCCCCGCGATCTCCGGTTTCTCCAGCATCGGAGACCGCATAAGTCTTAGGCTTCGTTGTAAGCTTGGGGCTAAGTGCGCCTGCTTCCGCTACTGTCCTGTTGTGCCTCTTGGGAACCGTTCCTGTAGAAGACGCAACGAGTCGATCCAAGGAAGGGTACTCTCTCCGGCCACTAGGTTGGCCCTTGCGCTTGCTCGGCGTAGGGTCTCCTGCAAAATACCACAGTTAATGCATATGTTGACGTATTAAATTCGATTTTATCACTTACTTGGTACAGAAGTGGTTGGCAATGTGGTCTGCGACTGTAGACTGGTTCTGGGTGCAGGCGTAGGCTTTGCTCCGCCAGCCGGTCGTCCCCTGCTCAACGGAAGCGTTGTTACTACGGGCTCTGGTCTGGGCTCCTGGGAGGCGTCTCGCTTGGGACTGGTTTTCGGATTGTTGTTTGTGGCGCTACCGATCCTCGGGCTCCGTCGCGAGGACTCTAATCTATTGTTTCTTTGCATTTCGGACTGATATATGCTGCGTTTGACGTCGTTTACGTGTTTGAAAAAATCCTGCGCGTATTTGTTCTGCTTCAGATCCAGCGGTGCCGTGTACTGCTCGGCCTGCTCACTGGGTTGAGCCGCACTCTCTTTTGGCTCCAAGGGTTCATCCTGAGTACTCGATGGCAGGGTCCCAGCTGCAGTTTTCCGGGGAATTCCACTGCTCCCGCCACGCGCAATTGACCCGTAAACGTCATCAAAATCGGAACTGAAGTAGTTTGACGAGCAATCACAATTGCGACACTCGTACCGGCAGTTGTCGGAATAGCTGCATTTGTCAGCAGCCCCAGTTAGAGGGACTGCGGCTCCCGAGCCCATCCCGATGACCCCGTCTAAGCTGCAGCGCCGGCAATCGTAGCCGAATCTGCTCTCTGAGCTCCCATAGTGGCGCCTCTGGCCAGAGTTCGAGTACACCGAAAAGAGACTCGAGTCACTCACCCGTCCTCCGTGTCGTCGATTAGGATGACGCCCGTAGCGCTGGGAGTTGTCGCTGCTGCGGAGCGAGAATTCGCTGAGAATGGAGGCTTTAGAGTCACTTTTGTACATCTGAGGGTCATAGGGGTCCACTAGGATCTGTGATCCGCCGATGGGCCGGCTGGCAGCATACATCAGGGGGTGGAGGGGCGAAGCACCACTAACGGCATAATAAAGGTCTCCAGTAGCCGGTGCGGCGAACACGTTGGCCTCCAGGCGCGCCATTGTATTATATTTGTGGTAGGGCAAGGAGTCGCTGGAGGAGGAAGACTTTGTGTTTAGTCGCTGCAAGGAAGCCACGCCTGGGGCAGACCCTCCGTTTTGGTAGCCCACAATATAGTGCTGCTGCTGCATCTTGCGAGGCGGCGTGGCAGATCCGTGTGCTGCCCCAGCCCCAGCCACTTGGGCCAAAAGCAGGCTGCCTCCCACGGCATAGTGACTCGACATTGAATTGCCCGACATGGGCGTTTGAAAAGGCCTTTGGTGCGCGTGAGCGTGCGGGTGCAGATGCGGAAGGTAGTACCCGCCATAAATCTGATGCTGTTGCTGTTCACTGGGAGTTGTAGTCGCAGAGGTGGACGTGGTTGCCGAGGACTGCTGGAACTGGAGTATCGGATTATAGTCGCCGGTTATGGCCACTGGTGTTGTTTCCATTTTATACACGCCCGGATTGTTCGGGTTGTATGACTGAAACTCCAGGATATGAGCGGCCGGCGCAGTCGAGAATGTCCGGGACTCGCTATTGCCCTCCTGATATCTGTGGGTGTTGTAATCTGACTGTTGTGGCTGGCCCTTCATCTTGCTACCTGCCACCGGTGGGCCACCGTGTTGTGCCAGGCAAAACTCGCAATTCTCCTTGCTGCACTGGTTCATGCAGATCTCACACTCCGCAAAAGCATCTGCGGCGCCTGCCTCACTGGACGTGCTTATGCCATGTGGTAGGTGAACATCTTTATCAGACAAGACGGAGGCGACGGACATTGCTACGCCACTTAATGCACCTGTGACCGATGAGGACACTGTGCCCGGGATATCCTTAAAGAAGATTTCCTCGTAGATGTTTTCCTCGCTGCGGGAATGCCGCTTTTCCGCCTTGCCTGCTTGAACTGCTACTCCGCCACTACCAGCCGTGGTCAGCGGCTTGTCCACCAGCTTCTTCGAGCTCTTCAAGCCTTCCTTGAGCAGATAGTAATTAAAGCTTTTGATTCCAATTTCGCCACGCAAGAAGCGTTTGCCAATCGCGACCTTCGTTGCCTCGCCGATTGCCTCGGCGGGTGCTGTAGCAGCGGAGTCCTGCGCCGAGCTGCGGGCGGAGTAAACGTCTTCTAGTTCGCTGTCTTCCGCCTGGCCAACCTCCGTGGTCCCACCCTCACTGTAGTACTTGCGACTCCGTTCCTTTCGTGGCCGATTCTCAAAGCTGTGACCCTGCTTGCTCGTGGCCACTACCGCCTCCCGTTGTGTATGAGGGTGGCCTGTGGGCAGGTTGCGACTGTTGTCGAGACTAAGGTTCCTTTTCTGCTTAGAGCTGCGCTTCTGAGAAACCTTCTTCTCGTTAGGTACTCTTTCTGCTGTTGTGATAGCCAAACTGCGCTCCAGACTTCGCACCCGCCGAGTCATGTTGCTGCCCTTGACGGGGTCGATCGGCTCATTGTCAGTGCTGCTCGAATCACATTCATAGTTTAAGCTGGCGGCTGTACTACCGGTCGCTGCAGCGACCGACTGGGGGCCCTTGATTTTGCCCTGTTTCCCCGTCACATACTGTTGAAGTTCCTTAGTAAGCTGATGCCTGGCTAACAGACTGCTGGATGAAGCGTCTGATCGGGACTTGTGCTCTGATAAGGGTTTGCCGGAGATGCTGCTGCGACGCATGGGATTCGCCAAGTGGCTTATGTCATCAGTATAGGCCGGATCATCGTAAATCCGTTCGCGCACTGAAGTGGACGAGCGGTCCTTGGTCTGAAAATAACAATTCTGAGCCATATGCCGGAGGGAAACTACAAAGGCGCACCTTAACTTTGTTCTTTTTTCGACTGCGGTGCGGTATCGTAACATCTGTTAATTTTAAAAGCTTTGGTCTCAAAGTTCGCTTTGACCCCTTGCTTCGCTCATACGTCAAGTCCAAATAGGTCTCGGTTGTCATCCTTCACACTACGCACAAAACGATGGTAATCGGCTGTGATGGATGAGGAAACTTCTTTAGGAAACTGCACTTCTGCCAAGATCAAAAAATTATTAAGGGCACGGATTGAATGCGGTCATAAAGTAAGACTCTTTATATAAGAATCTGAGTATTATTGAAAATCTTGTCAGGACTCCAAAATATTAACCCCATTTTATTGTTTATGTTTCTTGTGGAAGAAATTGTATGGATGTCACTAAATAAAATTTAGCGCTATAAACTAGAATGAAATTAGGGAATAAAAGTAATGTTGAAGAAATCACATTACTCGTTTGCTTACTTTTCTCTTGAGAACGATATTCCGAATATCATTTCAATTATTTGGTTTGAGTATGGCTCACATATCATACATGCATACTTGTTTGGAAGTTGTAAATGTTTATGCCATCGGTGTACAGGGTTCTTAGCATCGTCCCTGTAACTTCTATCATGGAGCTAACTTCATTATTCGAGGCGAGGTATGTTTCCCCCTCCGAACGACGAAAGCACCCCCATTTTAGGGTGTGGCTGTGAAGGATGCGTAGCCAATGCATCTAGCTTAATCGCTCCTCTTGGCTAATTTTACATAGGATATTGAGTAACACAGACACACATTTCGAGTTCGGACAGATGAGAATCAAATAGGGATGGGCAAATATGTGTGCCTTGGGGTGGGGCAGCATTTGTTATTGTTCATTAACTGCATCCGCGAAAACACAACACTCAACGTAAAAGGCCACTCGGCTATAGAAATGCAGAGAAAGAAATTCAGCCAGGCAGGAAATGAGCATTGACATCGAAGTAGGAGTGGAGTCAGAGTTGAAAGCCATTGTGAATCATCAACGGGGATTAAAGCATAAACGCAAAAAATGTCTATATATTGTGTATTTTTCGCATTTAATAACTAATACACAGTTATAATCATTTATCCTTGTATACACACACTGTCATGCGTTTTGTAGTATCCTCAAAGTGCCCTATTGTGTGCAATGCTTCTCCATCCGCACAACTGAGACGCGACGCCCAAACGTTCGTTCCGCCAGTTACGTCAAAACCAAACTGATTTTGTCCGCGCTCGCGATTCCTACAGCTTGCTAGTGCTCGTGAATGAGATAGTCGCCGTCGCTATCCTGGCAAGGATGCTGAGCTGACATACGCCGAGTCCAACTGCCGAGGAGAGTACCAATGCAGAACAACGTGGCAACGCACACTTGACGCCTGCGCTCTGATTAGCCAGCTTTTGACAGTTTTACGCTCATCCGCAGCTGTATTTTCACTGCCCTGCCCGGAATACGGCGTCCGGACTCCAAAGTGGTCACTAAGTCCCTACTTGTTGACTCACGTGCACCACCAGCCAAGCATGTGTCCTCTAACTTGATTCTCAGCTATGCGCAACATCGGCGAGTATTTCGTGTTCGAGGTTGCCGAGTGCTGGACGGTTCCCCTAACGATACTGCGCATGACTCACCCAATGATGAATTGGAGTGCGTAGTTGTTGATTGTGGAAATACTCATATTGTCATTTGTAGTATATGGAGAACTCCCGTCTCCCTTTATTTTGGCACGTGTTCACGCACACCGTTGCAGGGCAGCAACATGTTGCTGAGCTTGCGTGTTCATGTTCGTGTTAGTCCTGGCGCCCTGTATTTGTATGCAATATATGTGCATGTTAGCATCACATCCTGCTCGACAACGCCAAGTGATAACCAGACACAGTCATACGCTTACCGAATATCTTCTTATACTTCGGTTACCCCAAACATCTCCGGCTTTTAAATACTTCTTCTATTTGTTATGTTTGTATAACGATTAGAGAGCTGGTAGTCGGTCTTGGTCTTTCATGCCAAATGTCAACCCAGAAATATAACGAGACTGCTTACCGAACAAACGGGAGAGAAATTAATGGGACGACCGGCGCTGCTGGGGCTGGGGGTTTTACATGTAACTCAAATCTGTCACTGTCACCAGCAGATAGAGACACCGACACTTGAACACGAAGAGGATACCTCAAACCAATTCCGAGTCTGGAAAACAAGGACTAAGATACATCAATCCACAGGAATCGTAGCAAACATGTGCGAAATGTTCAGCTTGCCAACACCATGATAATTGAATTTGTTTCACTCTTTTCGAACCAATGGACGCAACCCCCATTCAAGCCATCTTGAATTCGCCCCAATAAAAAAGAGTTTGAAGCTAATACAATTACATGGTGTTGAAGTTTTCGAGAATATGATTGAATATGATGAGTATTTATCATTAAGGTATCATGAGACTGGGATTACCAAAGTAGGCGCCGTCATACTGATCGGTCGCAGTAGGTCCTGCCCTATGCCCATGTTACAACTAGTATAGAGAAATTTATTTCTATCTCAATAGGTAGAAACTAAAACAATATAAATACATACATAGGAATATAAAAAGGTACTAGCAATATCCATACTCAACGTGGAGAGTAGGTCAGCCATAGTTAGCCTTAAAACCAAATCAGAGAATGAATTAAATTTATTGGAGGTCCTCCATAAATATTTTTGGAGAGGCCGGTGCTCGCATCAACAATGTTAACTATAATATTTTCATGATGCTCGTAGCATTGGCCAACACTTTTTAAAATATTAGGTTTTAGTTTTCTGTTTACATTTTGTTATATTTAAATTGCAAGAAATCAAAGGGGACGCGAAAAGCACAACTCCTTAACTACTTTTGAAGCCACGTGTCCAATTCTTGACGACCGGCCTTAACTTGCAGTTCTTCACAAGCTCGTCCGCCTGAATTTGCTCATCGAGCTTTCGCTGGTTTTCGCGAAACTGTGATATGGGATCTTCGAACTGGCCGTAGTACTGAAGCACCTCGCGAACATCATCTACCCCGTTGGTACTTAGGACACGTAGGAACGCCACAAGATCAAACAGAGTTGTGTCGTCGTCATTTCCTGACCAGCGCGGAATTGCAAAGCAGTTTGAAGGATGCATCTTGGTGGAATTTCTATCCCAGTCCACGACCACTACTCGTTTAAGATCTCGGTTGAGGTTATCCAAATTTTTCACATGATGCCCTTCAACAAAGTGCGTCGAGTCCCGAACCAAGCGATACATAATACAGCCCTTGGGATCAAGTGCTTCGAGTAACGGGAATACAGTGGCGCCTTGCTCTGCCGTGTAAACAACGATCTCAAAATACTTGGCACATTCTTCTAGAAATAGGGCTACGCCGGGACGCTTCTTGAAGCGCCAGCCGGTTTCGTATGTCCAGTCCGGGTGTACTAAAACGTCCTTAATTTCAAGCACCAGAGTATAGGCTGGCTGGACGTATGGCGGCTGTAAGGGCTCCGGAAGCAGCTTCTGACTCGATGGCTCCTGGATAAATCGTTGAAATTGGTTCGCGGACTTCCAGCTTCGGGCCATATATTGTTGCAATTGTGGCAAACAGCTGAACTCATCAAGAACCTCGTTTCCCTGTTCGTCAATAGCCGGCTGGCCAAAGTAGTACATGGCCCAGAGTGAGAAAAGTATACCTGCCACGCTAAAGAGTCCGAAGCTGTTCTGCATCCGCTTCCAAGCGCGTTCAGTTTCTCTCAACTCCTCTTCCTCCTCCCGCTGGCGCTGATCACAACTCTCCTCTTCGTTGGGGTCCACGCTGGTTTGGGGAAAGAGCTTTGACAGTATCTGCGTGGAGGTCTTCTGATGCGTCGAGTAGCGCCGGTGCGCAAAGAAAACCAATGACGGGTCACAGGAGTGCGTTACAAATTTTAAAAAACATGCACTGTATCCTGGATCGTGCTGCTTTCCAGCCTCCGCACTGTCGACCGGCAGCACCTGAAGTGCATCGATCATTGGGCGCCAGAAGCCCAAGGTAAGCTTCCGTTTAGCGATGAGCTGGCGACCAAGCCACGGACATCTGCGCAATAGCCGCGCGATCTCTTTTAAAGTCATTTGCAATGGGGTTTCAGTTTCCAAAACTATCCACTATTAAATTTGTCATTCTTGTGTCTGCCGAGAGCGATGCAATTTGTTTTTCAGTGTGATATATGTTGATATAATTTTGTCGCAGCAGCAGACAGATGATTGAGAGGTTACTTTCTGACTGCGACAAACAAACTCAAACTCAATGCCGTGTTTCGTTCAAACAAATACCTCATAGCTGTGTTGTTTAGAGATCTGGCAGCTGGCAAGTGACAGCTTTTTCCATCTGCATTGCACCGAAGGGCTGCATTTGAAATTCGAAAATATTGCGGGTTCGCCATGTTGCGCAATCCTGAGCACGGCGGCATATCGTATGCGTCCCGATGTATCGTATCAGTGGATGCCACAAAAGCTTATATCGACTGACACAAATAAAGTACAGGTGCAGTTTTCTTGTGTTTATAAGAAGCGAATTTCATTAAGCCCCAAATAAGTAGCTACTGCTCGAGAGTTCAGAGATTTCGCAGACAGTGAGATGAGAGCAGGGGACAACTTTGCAATCTGAATATACCAGCGAAGTACTGCAGCCTAGCAGCTTTAGATACATTGTGTGCGCTATTCTATAGGCTTTCCCTGAAGGCTTCTACTATCAGAAAGGAAAGCTATTTTTACCGGCAGGCTACTAGTGGAGACTCCAATAATGTCACCACCACGTAGCTTCAATCGGGGATTCGGTGGCGGAGGTGGTGGTGGAGGTGCGTAGATCGTGGTTATCTGCAAAGGCGAACTGATTCATCGTAATTTGGTCTTTCCCTCAACGCATTCAGTGCATGCCGGCCGAGTTGACAGACATAGCAGACGGAGCAGTCCTCGGCGAAGGAGTGGTGGACTTAATCGCGGTGGGGCGTCGGCGTCCAATGGAGAGTTTTCTGGTATGCCCAGGTCTGAGGTGCCCGATGTAAACTCATGCTGACGTACACTATGCTGTCTTGTTCGAATAGATTTGCGAGGTGTTAACTGGACCAATGTGCAGCTGGCTCCCTTTGATAAGCAGTTCTATCGAGAGCACCCATCGACTGGAAATCGGCCTGCCCAGGAAGTAGAACGCTACCGGGCACAGCATGAGATTACGATTCGCGGAGAGGCGCCCAATCCTATACAGCACTTTGACGAAGTGTGCTTCCCCGAATACTGCATGAACGAGATACGTCGACAGCGGTACTCTGAGCCTACGCCCATACAGGCCCAGGCCTGGCCCATTGCCATGTCGGGTCACAACTTGGTGGGAATAGCCAAAACTGGCTCCGGAAAGACGCTGGCCTTTATTCTGCCCGCCATTTTGCACATCAATGGACAGCAACGTCTCCAACGAGGCGATGGCCCCATCGCGCTGGTGCTTGCCCCGACGCGGGAGCTTGCCCAGCAGATCCAAGCGGTCGCTAATGATTTTGGGTCGACCGCTTATGTGCGTAACACCTGTGTGTTTGGGGGAGCACCACGCTCCAGGCAGGCCAATGACCTGGAGCGAGGAGTGGAGATTGTCATTGCAACGCCGGGCAGACTACTTGACTTCCTGCAGGCCGGAGCCACCAATTTGCGACGCTGCACCTACCTGGTACTGGACGAGGCTGACCGCATGCTAGACATGGGATTCGAGCAACAGATTCGAAAGATACTAGGTCAGATACGACCAGACCGTCAGATACTCATGTGGAGTGCCACTTGGCCTAAGGAGGTGCGTCAGTTGGCCGAGGATTTTCTAGGTAGCTATATACAGGTAAGCAAGATAGCCGGTGCTCTGTGAAAATGGTAATACTTTCTGAGATGGAAAAATAACGACAACTTTTGAGCAGATCAATATTGGCTCACTGGAACTTTCGGCCAACCACAACATACGTCAGTACGTGGAGGTGTGTGCGGAGCACGAGAAGGGAGCAAAGCTAAAGGAGCTGCTCTCGCACATCTATGACCAACCGAGTGCACCCGGAAAGATTATCATCTTCGTTGCTACCAAGAAGAAAGTCGACGAATTGGCACGCTTCATCAATGCTTTTGGGGTTGGCGTTGGATCCATCCACGGTGACAAGTCTCAAGTTGATCGCGATAGCGTACTGAATGACTTT
Source organism: Drosophila parvula (assembly GCA_018904695.1). Lineage (NCBI taxonomy): Eukaryota > Metazoa > Arthropoda > Insecta > Diptera > Drosophilidae > Drosophila > Drosophila parvula. The sequence goes on along the minus strand of JAEIIG010038032.1, from coordinate 10,767 downwards.
CGCAGTGGGCGAGCTAATATTCTGGTGGCAACAGATGTAGCTGCACGTGGCCTCGATGTTGACGGCATTAAATACGTCATCAACTTTGATTTTCCGCAATCCTCGGAGGACTACGTGCACCGGATCGGACGAACTGGACGAAAACATTCAACGGGCACTTCCTACGCCTTTTTTACGCGCAAGAATTCCAAATGCGCTCGTGCTCTCATCGATATACTCCGCGAAGCCAATCAAAATGTTAATCCGGAATTGGAGAGCTTGGCTCGTGACTCAGGAGGCCGTGACCGCCATCGTGGTGGCCGAGGATCCATCCGAAATAATGGCGGTGAAGGGTTCTCGGGAAGAAATAACAACACCGGCAGCAGATCGAGCGGTTTTAGCAGTTTCAACAGTAATAATAGTGGAAGATTTCGGGGCAGTGGGGGTGCCAGATCTGGTGGATTCAATAACTTCGGGAACAATGCCCACACCGCAAACAGAAGTTTCACCTCAGATATAAATTCAAATAATAGAGTAGCATTTCTGAGCGCGTCAAGCACCCCGGTCTTTGGTAGTGGCAACACTGGCCAACTGGGATAACCGCTCAGCAAGTCGGAACCCCATTAGTATTATACAGTCACCTGCCAGCCAGAATATACCCTTTCACCAGGTACTCAAACTTTGCTACCCAGTTAAGAGACTTTTCCAAGCCCATTTAGAATAAATATTTAATCATCATCGGAAAGCTAGTCTCCCAGTTTGACTGAAATGTTCTTTCAATACGTTGAAGGCACGATTTAAAAAAATTTTAAATGTCGTCAATTTCTGTTTAATAATGGGGGGGATAGGTGAGGTTTAACCCTGTCTATTTGACACCTCTCTGTATCGTATGACGAACTCTCAATTGAATTCTGGTTAATCAAATAAAAATGCGCCTTTTAAAAAGCTCTTAATTACCATGTTTGGATTGAATTGTTTTTATAAAAATTTAGGATATAACATCTAAAAAACCGCTTATTGAATGCAATGCATCTGCTTTCAGTGCAAAAAATACTTAACTACAAAAGTTGTTTAATCGTGAGACGCAACGCGGCGAGCACCTGTAAGAAAAAAATTGATTTTTAGCAAACCGGACTTTATCTAGCCTCACCTTTCTCCTTCTGCTTCCTATCCTTTGTGGAACGGTTCGGTCCGTGTTGTTTTCCGGGACCAGCGTTGCCATTTGCTTTGCACTTCTTCTTTACGGTACGCACAGGATCGCAGTTATGGTCACTCCCTCCGGCTACCTCTACCTGGAGCTTGTCCTCTCTGGTCATTTGTCCGGCGCTGCATTGCGACCAAGCACCCTTTTCATAGCGACAGCCTATCCCAAAGAAAGTGTGGAAACTCATTAAAAATAGTTCCGTGGATATCATTATATTTCATTCTATTCTGTTGTGCAGTTCAGGAAATGCGGAAAAAGAGGACTGTAGGGGGAGCAGGAGCATAAACGAGTGTGAGAACGGGGCTGGCACTAATTGGAGGTCACGTGCTGCGGTAAAAGGCGCACTTCGATTTTGCAGACACTGCGCGTAGATAGGTCAACGAGATTGATTAAGTGGAGCCGATGGGCCTAATTAGGCGGCGTTCGCTCGAGCCAATTCATCTGCGGGGTGCCTATGGTTTAGTGAAATGCTTCGGTTGGCTATGTAATGGTCACATCGCTGGGACCCACCTTTCTTACACTTCTTCTGTATGGTACGTGTTGGCAAGCAGTTCTGCTCTCCCTTCTTTAGAGACAGTACTCGCGTGCGAATATTGGTCTTGGCGTCACAGTTCGACCAAGCGCTCTTGGCGTAGCGACAAGTCGACTCTGAAATAAATATTACTGAAATTCTGAAACAACTCCGATTTGGGCAGTGTCCTCTCTTACCATTGTTTTGTGTTTTCGGCTTAGGTCCTGCTCTTTTGCCTGCTCCTTGGTGGAGCTGATGACCGTGCTGCTGCTGCTGCTGCTTATTTCCCTGTCGGGGTGGCTTGTCCGTGTTTTTGTGTCCTTGCTTGTGCTTGGACTGCGAGTGAGGAGACGGTGCACTGCCATTTTCCGCGGCAAGAGGCTTTTTGGAGCCCGCTTTGTGTCCGCCCAAATGATCTTGGGACTTATTCCCCTTGCGGTTGTTCCTGAGCCGGTGAGTGTCTCCGTTGGTGGTAGGTGTGACGGCTGCCTCCTCCTCTACGACTCCTCGAGCCGGACGTAGGTGTACGACCCCACCTTCTTCCGTCTTCATTACCAGGTGAATCCCAGCAAGCCCATGTTCGCTATCAATTGACGAAGGAATCTGTGCCAGTACCACAAGTACCAATTGTGAAACCGTCGTCAATATAAAAACGATATTCATAGCTCCGTTGGGGGTATCTATAACCAAAATATTATGCTAAGTATTATATTATATAATTATTATTTATTTTAAAATATGGTCTTGAAGATGTATCTCAGTGCCTACAAAATAGAAAAACGTAAAAACAATACTTTTCATAACGTTGGACTTTAATTACGAAGTCAAACTGAGATGTACATAAATATGTACATATGTACATATGCTCTCGAGTAAAACTACGGAAACCAGAAGATTACGGAAGGGAGTAACTTAAGATCCTCAAAAATCATATATGTAGATTGAGAAATGATTTTTAAAAACTGAACATTGGCAGATCCTACATATGTATTAATATATTAATTAGGAAAAGGATCAGCAGTTCCTATCCATTAAATAAAATAAGTTTGCGTTTCGCTTGCCGATATTGTGTACTTCCCTATGTGAATTTTCTTTCCCTTATCTATATTACCTATGAACATCGATGTGTACTATCTTTAAAGGAATACTGAAATCATCATGTTCCTTATTTCAGTACATCTGGCGGACATGTGTCCAATATGTTGGATCTGGAAAGTATACAGGCAGCAGATATTTCGCTATAATTAAACTTGGACCCAGTTGATTGTTTTGAAATTAATTGGAAACCAGACACGGTTTGTCATGACATTTTATCCGGAATGTAAGATGTACATTTGCTACCCTACCCCATAAAATCAGTAGCGCTCAGGAACTCTTATATGGCTATCGCTCTTTCACTCAACGCCGTTTTCCTCAATAGGAAGGAGTGTCTCTGTCTTGTATTTATGCTGCGTGCGCACAGGCAGTAACCGAAACCGTAAAACTCACTCGAATCTCAGTAAGAGAATTTCCGGGCATATGCAATGCTGGTTCAAGTTTGAAGCTGTGGGCGCCTTAAGGAAACTGCTGACTTTACTGAAAGACTGGCAACTTGCGGCTTGCGGCTCGCGATCGTCACGCTCGCATTCAGAGCTGTAGCTAAACTGAGTGGGCGAAATGCCACAGCTCGCCGGACCCGAGAGGTTCGGAAACTGCTCAATTCCAGGAGAGAGCCCAATGCCCAATGAGAGCGCCGGAGAGAGGAGAGCTATTGAGACATGCCTTCCTGTACCATCGAAAATTGTATATACAGTGATGAAAAAGTCCAATTGCTACCTCTAGAGGCCATCGGCCGGCTTTAATATTGCGCTAAAACATTACAGGCCTTTATCATAAGCCCCTTCTTAATAATATTATTATATGCCTAGTGGCTATGGATAGGGATTGGGTCGATTATAATTTTGCGAGTTGTTTTTCTGTCAGTGTATAATGAGATTCCAAACCCTTTGAATCGTGTTGACTTTATTAATAAGCATTAAATGCATTCTTATCAGTTCCACACATCCGTTACTTGCACAGTATATTCGAGTATATTGAACTCTTGCAGATGCATTTGTTAAAGTATTACCCAAGGCCATATAAAGAATGCATTTAAACAGATTATGTAGATCGAGGTCGAAATCGTTGTTGAATTGATTATTTGAACCTTTTTTTGCTGTAGGGAACCATAGGTATTGCCGTAAAGAAAGAGTTCCTGTTTTAATTTGTATTATGATCCATGACGTATGTATGTATGTACATGTACAGAAGAAATGCAAGGGACGCACATTCATATTTGAACTGAAGCTAACTGAATGTAAACAATGACCATGCGTTGTGTAACAGATTAGAGTTCTTCGAACAGTTTACAATTATGTATATCAAAATTCAAGTAGATACAGTTTTTGAGCAAGTTTCAGTAGACATCTCTCCCAGTTCCCAGTTCCATTTCGTTTCAGAGACCTCAACCAAAACATGTTTTGAGTGATTTCCTTGCGAGAGAGATTCGGTTTACTAAAGAAACAAACAGCGTACGCAGACAAGGAAAATAAACAGAGAGAAATACTTGCATGAATGATATAGAGAAAATTTAAAAATCATTTTAAAAACTGCCTTTTTTTAAAGATTTAATAATCTTACCTGTTTCTTGATAACTTTACCCTCTTCTTCAAGCTTATCTACCGGACCATGGTGTATCCATACAACCTGATGTCCATTTGGTTAGGCTAACGAGAGACCATTGTTATAGCTACATACATATGTTATGTATGTACATATGTACCTCTGCTGAAAGTCGGAAAGTACGGCTCACGGCGACTTATATTTGGCCATGTACCTTCTATTCTGTTGATGATTAGGATTCGTCCGACGAAGTTTTGGATGGCCGCGTAAAGCAGTATTAAATAAAATAAAGTACCAAGTAGGGCTCAAAGTTACATACATCTTACCTTCTCATCAATTCCGTCAACCGAAATATGTTTGATTAAATAAATATTTAGGGGGTTATTCCGTAATATTTGTATTTATTAAAGTTCAGTTACTTCTTTTTCTTATATTGTATGTGTCTGCATGTATACGTACGTAAACAAATTTCACTTTACTTCGGGGCAGTTGCTCATGTCCTCATATTCCTTATGGAACCAAGAGACTCGCCAAATTCTGCCCCTAACGATGAATATAAATTAGCATGCTGTGAGTGTAAATGTGAATGTGAATGGTATAGGTATGGGTATGGGTATGGTTGTAAAACTGCTTACAGACAATTACATCAAGTTGTAGTTAACGTTCTAAGTTTATATGTGTTTATTAAAAAGATAAACCATGTTTTTGAAATGGTACAATTTTTGATCAGAATATGTATGTATGTATGTATGTATGTGTATGTCGGTATTTCGACTGTATGTATATTCATTTCCGGGAAGTTGGTGTCCCCGTTTCCAAATGTGGTTTACTTGAATTATTAAGTATTCTGTGAAAGTGAGCTGTAAACTACTTTAAAATGCCAATCGCCTACAATGCAGCCACGACGGATCTCTGATCCTTACCCGCCGTGTTTACTTCTTTGTCTTTCATCTTCCTAAAGTAGGTTTTATATTTTTATTTTTACAATATTTACACTAAGTGTTTTAAATTTATTATCTGCGAATGACAAAGTTGATACCGTCCATCAATCGTCCCTTACTGCAGTATCGTTCTGTTTACTTGAGATCAGATACAGAAGCTGATACTTGCCAAAATGTCACATCAATAATCAGATTAAATGTTTGGTTTTTAATTTTTAGATTTACGGTTTACGGTTATTAATATGTAAAAGAACAACTCTAGATTTATGGAAAGGGCTGCAAAGTCACACACTTCCAGGGGCTGCGTTTAAAAATTGATATTTATTTCGATAAGGCAACTGCCCATCCAGTTTTTGTAATTTCAGAAAATGCTTTATGTAGACTGAGGTTGGATTTATGTTTTTTGTTTTCGTTACTTGAATAAACTAAATAATTAGGTATTTATGTAGTAGGTATTGTAATGGTAATGGTATTGTATGAATATATCCTTTATTCTGCGTTGCATAAATACGTTAAATTCCGCAAAGTTGCTATTATGTTTTACAATTGAACGTACTGTCGTTTAATATTAAATGTAAGTGTATCGTTTGCTGAGAACCAAACTACAACATTTAATCAATATGAGCATTTCCTTAAAATGCATTTCGGGTATACATGGAATGGCAGTTATGCCATCGCGATTCTTCTGTTTCTCTTTGTTATAAATATATTAAAAAGTAGGCAGGGTCAACTTAAAGTATTTGCCTCACACAGAGACACAAACGAACGTGGGGATGGGGAATTTGAAATTATTAATTATCGAAATCACTTAAACACGTCCTTTGCGAGCGGCTGCATGGAAATGACAAGAAACAGAGAAGGGAGAAATCATTGTTGGGAACTGTTTGAAGGGGTTGATATTGAAAGTTGTGTTAGCCTCAGGAATAAAAACGAACAACTTTGAAATAATAAATCTGTACACATTCTCTTTTCCGTAATTTATTCATATTATGAAAATTGTCCCGAATGCAGTCGACTGACAGGGGCTGTTTATCTTAGTGCCTAAAATTCGGAGCTTGCCAACTGACCTTTATCCTTGTTCTTACGCTGTTCTTTGCCACTCTTATCCTTAGACTTTCCAGGCTTGCAGTTCTTCTTGATGACGCGGGTTGCTTCACATGAGGGATCACTGCTCGTCTTCAATTTGTCAGCCCGAGTCATTTGTCCAGTTGCACATTCCGACCAGGAGCCCTTTTCATATCGGCATGCTGTGAGACAAAGTGTAAGTACTCGATGTAGGACGCTATGGACCCGATGTAATGCCCCTTTTGCCCATTGTTACCTTTTTTGCACTTCTTTTGAATAGTGCGCGTTTGGTCGCAAGCTGGATCACCCTTCTTTAGTGTCAAGGTTCGAGAGCGAGTATTGGTTTTCGTATCGCATTCAGACCACGGATTTTTGCCATATCGGCATGACAAACCTTAAAGAATAAGAAGCACCCAGAATTATTGTACACCCCTGCCACAATATCGGACCACGCTGTGGCAGATAGACAGATCACTGGAAGGACCTCTAAATAAGTCCTCGACTCACCATCGCTCTTGGTGCCGCGCTCGTTTCTTATAAGGACTTCGTGATCGTCTTCCTCCCATACCTCTCCTTGAATTGCCGTAGTGGGCTGGGTTTGCTCTGCCACGGGGAGCGCAAGAGGAGTCTCTTGGCCCTCAGTAGTTCCCCAAGCTGTGCTACACAACACCCCCGACCATGTTACAAACGTTGCCAGTAAAAGCACGTTATAATTATGTCTCATGGTGCGACTTCTGCTTCTGCTGTCCACTGCGAAAAGGGAAAGAGAAAAACCTATACCTTAGCAAAAAAAAAGATGGTAGATACATTCAACAAAATAGAAACGGAGAGTAACTCTGAAAATTGAGAAAAATGAGTTTCGCTTTAACTTTAAAAAACTTATAACTAATATGTATCCTTAAATCGAGAGGACCCCTTTTCCGTCTCATATCAGTGAGAAAAAAAGGCAACGTAATAGCCCTGCCCGTTTATGCAGCACAATGGCACAGGGGCCATGAATAAATTTGAAATATGGTCTCTATATCAAGGGCAGACGTTGGAGCCCTGGTCAAACATTAAATTTAAATCACATTTTCGCTGAACAGATTTGTAAAATAATAATTTACTGGCATGTAACCGATCAAAGTGGGAACCAACCGTTAGTTATACACACAAAACAACTCCAGACTCAGACACGACGCAGAAAAGCTGTTTGCGACAGATATATCAACTGCTTTCGTTGCACGACTCTTCGAAACTGAACGGAAAGATATAAGGACGTCAGCATAAAAGGCCACGGCATGTATAGTATCCTACAGGATTTTATGCTCCCTTCTCTCGTTTTTTCTCGCATTTCGTATGTCGTATCTTAACTGTCGTGTGTAGTGAGAGAGTGCGCAGCAGCGCCAGGACTTTTATCAATGAGCTGCGCATGTTCTACATATAAATACTTAACATTCTATTTTTATCTTAAATGCTGCGTTGCCTAGCCTGCTCCTCTCATGTGCCTGCGCCTGTACGAAAATATGCGAAAATAAGCACACATCGTCTAACAATTTATCCTAAGGCGGATAAATCGATGCATTTACTTACTATTTGGGGAAGTTTTTGAAGCTATCTCTAATGCCCCTATTAAAATCACACGGCTTCGACTGTCGCAGTATCCTGCTCAGTTGGATAATTGGTGGACAACGCTCTGCCAATTTCGTCCATAAAGCAGGTATCTTACTCAATTTTGCGACGCGCGTAATGGAGCAATGCCAACCCCAGCCCCACCCAAAGTTACATGCAATTTGTGGTCGATGGGTCGGGGACGATGTGTGCCAAGCTGACAACCGATTCTGCTGGCCCACTGCTGCCACCAGCACTCATTGGTACATCCCAAAACTGGCTGACCCCCTATACGTTTCGGCATTTAAATTTACGGTTAACAGTGTTCGTTGAATATGCAATAAATACACATACACATGAACTGATTTGCCATTAACAATCCCATCAATCACCTGTTCATAAATATTACACGCATACCCCTTGCCCATACCCTTACTCAATGAATATAAAATTTTTCCAACTTCAACTCTGCAAGTGATTGGGGCTCAACTCAATCACCAAGGGCTGATGGAGTAAGAAGTGGGTTGGCTGCCAATAGGCAACAAATAAAGCGGAACATTGTACGCCGCGCAATGAGAACAATGGGTTCTGGGCTGAGCCATAGCGCCGGTGGCCTCTCTACTTCATTTGGACTGCAAACTGCGAGGTGCCGTAACAACCAACAACCTGGGGTCAGTATGTAGGCGTTATTCAGTCCAACAGCTGTCATAAAATTTAATAATGCAAATGTAATTAAGTCACCTGACCCGCCTGAGCCCCACATGGTGTCAGGCTGACGGACTTGCTATCAGTCTCTCCTGCAACCGCACCCTAAACAAACAAATTGATGACGTAGCCTCCAACTTCTTTATGTCCCTAATAATTATGTTAAATTGCTTGACTTTGTCACTATATCTAAATCATTCAGAGCTCAGGATAATCGATTCACAGATTGTTCTCGTTTTATTCACTTGACCTATATGTACATATACATATGTATGTACATATATACATACGTAAATATATACATACATACATATACATATGTATATATAAATGTATATAAATGTATATATATCTATATATATGTATATATACTACTACTATATATATATATATGTATATATACCTAGTATATATAAAGCAGGTATAACAGCCACTAGAAGTGCCTATGTTTATGGCACCCGGGAACTAAAGTTCGAGCGTTCGTATTATTTAAGTATGTTCTCTTTATCCATTGGCAAGAACCTGTATTTTCCGTCAAGCCCAAATTCTAATTTCAATTAAAGAAATAAATTAAGAAGATTGGGCCGACATCTTTCATGTTTCATGGATTTAGCGTTCAGTGAAGACTAGTGGTATGAGTCATTAAACAGTCATCTGAATGCTTGGGCTGATCCACAGTTTTCCACGAACTGTAGGCAAACATATCAACTAATCGGGACCGCTTAAACTGAACGTGAATGTGAACAAACAAAGCCGGTGTTCGGTGTTCCAGTCAGTTAAGCAACCCCATTCATAACGAATTCCGGAACAAAAGCTCCCGGTGAAAAGTAGAAGTTATCATTGAGCCCAGATAGTCAGAACCCAGTGTTCAGCTCCCGTTTCCATGCCAACCCTTGGGGTTCAGGAACGTGAAGCAAATTAGCATGCATCAGCGCATAGGTCCCGTCCCCCAGTGGCTATCAGTTGTTGGATAGCCGTTCGAGTCAGCAGCAACTTTGGCTCCGTACAATCTGTGAAATACGGGACAATAAACACCACATACACACACGGAAAAACAAACATTTTGAAAGAATAAAGTCAAGAAGTATATAACGTCAAGAATCATATATACATATATTCAAAATTCTTATCGAATCCCGCGATTAACAATATAAGAGCAAAAGCCGGGCCGCTCCTTAACTTGTAACTGCCGGCTATGGGCAATTATTAGTATAAGCAGCCGATCGATATCACATAAGATGCTCGTCACGCACAACTTGGTCTGCACAGCCGAGCGGAAGATTTGCTTGTTTTGGTTCCTGATCTGGGACATTCTACTATCCCTTACGATGTCGGTGTCTATGCCAGTGATTGACAGTGGATCGACCTGCAAGGCTATTTCCACCTGTGATCCATTTCTGCCCATCTGCGCGACCGCCACAAACGAGCACCAGTTCTTCTACAGCCACTGTGAAATGCTGCGAGACATATGCCTCACAGGAAAAGGTCAGTTACATGCCAATATATTAAGCCACCATACGTTGACCAATAAACAATTCGTATATTGAACAATAGATTGGAAATCGGACTACTTAAGCCACTGCAATGTCAACAAACTGTAGTAGACCTCATGAATGATGACTGAATGGGACTGAGTTAATAAATATGAGTCATTCGATTTTGATATATACAAACATTTATAATAAAACGATTTTTGAGTCTTAAATGTATTCAATACGACGTGGTGCTCGCCATTCTGGAAACTAACAATGTCTATTGACTGTTAACCAAATCGGCCAGTTTGTTACGTCTGAACTCTTTCCTTGCCTCGTCGAGAAGCACATTGTGCAGCAAATTCCTATTCTGTGAGTGGTCAGTAGCAAGGGTGGGGTACGGATTACCGTTGAGCTCCAGCACAGACTTTCTGTAGTAAATGCCAGGATAATCTCGAGGAGCCTTGTACATGCGAGTGTAGGACAAATTGTAGTTTTCATAGCGCGGTACCAGCACTTTGAAGAGCTTGTGCACAAGCTGCTTCTCCAGAAGCCAATAATCAGCCAGTTCCATAGTGGCCTTGTGCCGGTCCCCGTACCTTATGGCATTGGAGATGAGCTGCAGGAAGAACCACATGTGACAAGAAAATGAAATAGGGC